>JADGJL010000873.1:0-12587 GCA_027600665.1 Irineochytrium annulatum
CCCCCCTTCCCGCCCAACATGTTACTTTACCCATGCTAACGCGTTAATAAACCTTTTTTCAACTTTAAATTCGATGTCGTGCTTGTTATGATTTTTTCCATGACGAAAGTTCCGGTCGGGTTTGGCAGCAACGGTCGGGCTTCGTACCTCAGCGAGGTCATGAACGCGTCGGACGATGACGACGACGATGATGACAACGACGACGATGGCGACGAGGAGATGGAGAACGCGGGGGAATTCGGGGACGACAACGACGTGTCGATGGGGCAAGACGACGTAAACACGGCGATGGTATTAAATCTTGATTATCACTTCCTATTTGCAGCGTTCGCTGTCTGATGAATTCGTGCAGTCCGACTCCGAGGCTTCGGATGAAGAGCAGCAGGCTCCGGATTTGGCGACGGCGGACTCGTCGAGCGACAGCGAAATCGACGACGACGAGGACACGACGCCCGCGCCGCCTACGATAAATCATCATGCATCCATGCAAGCCGCTCCGCCTCACAAAGCATCCCCGTCAATACCAAAGCTTGTCCTCGTCTCAGGCAAGAACAGGCTCACCGCGTCCTCGGCTCCGTCAACATCCGCAGCGCCACCGCTTGGCCTCGCGCCACCAATCGCTGGGCCGGTGAAGAACAAGAAGAAGAAGGGCGGAAGCAAGTCGAAGCGGAAATCGCACGCGGCTGAGGGGGAGGGAGGAGCTCCGAAGGCGAAGCGGAGAAAAAAGACGGCTTTTGGATCTCCGAGGAGAATCAGAAAGGAGCCGAAGGGGACGGCGGTGTTGAAGAAGAAGGATTTGTTGACGGTGTTGAAGCGGTCGATTGCGACTTTAAAGGCGTATGTACATAACTTCAAGCTTGATATATTGTCGGCGTTGGTTCATTCGATGATTATAGGAGGGACTCCTATGGCTTCTTTTTAGAACCCGTACCTACCGATGTCGTGACGGATTACCTGACGGTGATTAAAAAACCGATGGATTTAGGTGCGACAATTCTCCTTCCTTGCGCTTTTGCTGATTATTCAAAGGAACGATGGAGAAGAAAGTTCAGGCTAGAAAGTACACGAATTTCCGAGACTTTATGGTATCGTAACGACTACAGCGAATTTGGGTCTCACGATGTGTTAGGACGATTTCGACCTCGTTATCAAGAATGCGAAGACCTACAACGCGCCAGAGACCCTTTATTACAAGACGGCAGATAAGCTTGCGCAGTACGGATACAAATACCTTGAGAGGGAGGAGCAGGCCGTCGACGAAAGCATGGAGCCACCTCCGCCACCGCCCGATCCGGCGCCTTTGCCGCCGAGACCTACCACACCAGTTGAAACGCCGGCGATGCTTGCATTGAAGAAACAGAGGAAGTCCTACTCCAAAGTAAGCTTTGCAACAACTTCCTAGCGCTGATGGTTGCGCAGCCGAAAGACCCTTCGATGTTGAATTCGGATAGTCCCGGCGAAAAGAAGAAAAGAGGGAAATATCGGACAAAGCAGTCGATTGAGGTCATTACAGCAACTCGATATGCAGACGATGGATCATGCGTACGAGGTAAGTCTCTCCTTGCGTTCTTCCCCTACTAAGATTTCCTCTCGTACAGACGATACGAAGAATGTTTGGCACATGGTTCCGCCGACAACACCTTTCGAACGATACATCCATGCAAACTCTGCGCTCTTTCGAGATTGCCTGCGTCCGATCGAGTGCCATCGACCGCCCACCTTCTTTGATCACGATCCTCTCTCCGCGGCGCCGGGTCGACCACCGCTTCCGCTGAAACCTCCGCCGAGTCAGAACCCGGACCTTTTTCCGACCATGTACGGTGGGGCGAAGGGAGAAGCGTACGCCCGGAGCTTGCTTCATTTTGCGAACGGGTTCGGAGGACTGGTGGACGACGTCGTGCAAGACATGTTGACGGCGCAGACGAAGGGGGGGATCCTGCTTGTGAACAAGGTCGAGGAGATTGTGGCGCAAGCGGAGTATGATGGGGCGAAGAATGGGGCGGTGGAGAAGGACGCGGACGACGATGACGAGATTGAGACGGAGTGGGGTCCTATCAACGTTCCCGAGGTGATTAAATCGACGACTCAGCCCGAGCACGTCAAGGAGTTCCAGGAAATCGAGCAGTGGAGGCGCGACAAGATCCGCGTCGACCCGTTACTGACGCCCGCCATCGTGGGCCACGTCGACAACCACCTAACCGTTGAGCTCCAGGTGGCGGCGCCGGACGCGCTCTTCAGGTCGAACATGCAGGAGCTGGCGGATCTGGAGTCGATGAGGCGCAGGAGGGAGGAGAAGGGTGTGACGGCGGTTAGCGACGACGAGAAGAGGGTCAGGGAAAGGATTAGGAGGCGTCTGCTCGCGCTCGTTCAGATGGTGCCGCCGACCGAGCTGGCGAACCTTGGTGATCAGCCGGCTGCGTCGCGGGCTCCGAAGCGGAGTGAGTCGGTCTCGCAGACGCCGGCCGCGGCTCTCGACAAGGCGAATGGCGAGGTGAAGCGGGTGGCGGGCAATCTCGGTGCAAACGCGGTGGTGACGATGCAGCGGCCACCGGGGCAAAAGTGGCAGCAGCAGCAGCAAAATACTGGGCAGGCGCCGGGCTTCAGCGGGCAGCCGGCGCCGGGTGCCAAGTTTTATGCTCAGGGCCAAGTTCGACCTCAGGGGGGTTGGGGAGGAGGACCCCCAAGGCCATCGCAATAAAGTGATTTATAACGGTAGTTTATCTTAAGCACATGGCCTGTGTTGCGATCGCCTTGTGAGGCAGGACTTCGGGTCAGAAGCGACGTGCGTGTAAATCCAACGCGTCCCTGACGACGCGATAATCTCTCGCGCGACGAACTTCAGGCTGCAACGGCCGTCGTTCTCCCTGCAGCTGTCACCGCTGCCCCGATCGCATCGCAGGAAGCGTTGTCATCATGCTCAAGGAGGAGGTAGGCGGATTCACGTTGGGCTCCCTTCATTTGCTGACTTCAAGAATGGCGCGAGCAGCACAGGCGTCACCGGCCGCATGGCTACCGGGGCCTCTTCCCCGACACGGTGATCCAATCCACCATCCCGCGCCCGCACCGCAAGGATCTCCTCGTGAAGCCGGGCAAGCGGCCGACGTCCCGCGGGGGTGCCGGGATCGGGAACAGGCGGGTCGCGACCGGCGCGCCGGAACAAGTACACCACACGATGTTCGCTGGCGCAGACTTTATCACGTTCGGCCACCAGGAGCAGTCGATCCTCGCGGACGTGATCGACTGCCCCTTCGTGCCGAACACGAGGATGCCGTGCGTGATCAAGAGGAGGCTCCCGCTAAGCTATGAGGCACAGCTGAGGGATATGGACCATCTGGTGCCGCGACTGCGGTCCGAGCCGTTTGTCCCGTTCAAACAGGAGGAGGAGAAGGAGGACGTGGAGCCGGCGGTAAAGGAAGGGGCTGTCGTGGGTCTCAAGTTCAACGAGGAGGTGGAGAAGTGCTTCTCGGACTGGCCGTACGACATCAGACCGCGCAGCGATGTCTACAAGGAGCCTGAGGATATTCTCAACAGCGAGGAGAGGCGTGCCGAGGCGTCGAGGAGAGCGAGGGCGGCAGCAGCCAACGCGGACCTTGTGAAGGCCCAGCGGTCGAACATAAAGAAGGATGAGAAGATCAACGACCTGAATCAGAACGTGCAGTACATGCTCGACATATATCAGAAGGCGGAAGGGATCGATCTGTCCGCCATGCTGGCGAAGCTCGGCGGCGAGACCGACGGTCCGCACCGCCGAGCGGGCAGCCACGGTCGTGAGCTCGAGGGCGAATCGCGACACGACGAGGAAGAACAGGATGTGCGGTTTGATGACGAGGTGGCGGAGAGGACCATCTCTCCATCACGGTCGAGCGTCAGCGCACTGGAGCTACCGGAGCAAACCACGACTCCGAGGCCGTCAGAAGCCAAGGACCGCAGCGAGTCGCGCATCTCCGTCCGGTCCGTGCAGATATCGCCGCGGGTCCACAACGTCCCCGACCAAGCATCAACGGAAGACAGGCTAACGGATATGCCAACGCTCTCTAGGCCCTCGACGGCCCTTCATCGCGCCGTGTCACGGTCGAGAGCGGCATCCATAGGGAAGCAGGAGTCCGTCTCCGGCTCTCAGTCGGACGCTAACGTGCTCGAGCGCCTCATCTCAAACACGGACCTGCTTCGGGCTCCCGCGCTCCCGCCCGTCGTTCCACCAAACAAGAGGAATCTTTCAAATTCGACCGTGCGGCTGCTCAAAAAGCTGGCGAAGGAGACGCAGCCGGATGATATCAACGCCACGTTGAAGAACACGCTGACGGGCGCGGACGTGACGGAGATGGTGTCTGTCTACATGCCTCAACGCGGGTACGGGAAAGTACCGACCGTGGAAACGAGGCGGGCAGGCGTAAGGAAGAAGAAGAACTATAAATTGAATGCGGAAGGGAAGGTCAGCGTCGATATGTCCTGGGGCGGGCCGCAAGACGGGGACTTTCTGTTCTCGATACCGGATGTTGAGCCTGGTGACGACGATGACGCGAACAGCGAGTATGATGGCTTCAACTTTATGAAGCATGCACCGGACAGGGGCGAGATGGGGAAGAGTTACACGCCGGTGAATGGGGCGGCGGCAGGGCAGGACGATGTGCAGGTCAGAATTTTATTACTGAAAAGTCGACGATCGCTAATTTAGTTTGTCAATTTCTTCCAGAATATCATTGACATCATAAATTCCAATACGCACCATCTTCATCGTCACTCGCATATTCCACGCTTCGACCGAGCCGCTTTTGCGAAGACTCGGCAATCGACATTCAGCATCGCTAAGCTGGTCACAATAAGTAGGTATACAACACTGCAGACGGGTTGTTTAACTCTTTTGCATAGTCCAAAGAATTTACCGGAAGAACCCCGTCGCCAGACCCCCTCCATCGCGACTCTCAACACCCGGCATCGTCAACTCCACCGAAGAGCCCCCTCTTGTCGAAAACCTATCCCAATTCCTCGACTCCACAGCCGTCCACCTGACCGAGCCCCCGACCTCCGAAACCATCGAATATAAAACGCTTTTCCAAACGCTCATGATCTGCTTGCACGAGGATAACCAGGAGCTGCGCTACGAGGCTGCTCGTATTCTGATTGCCATCAATGGCCAGTGGACGCTGCCACGCTGGGATCGCATCGCGTTCCGGAATACCTTGATCGATATGCTTAAGAGCCCAAACTCGGATGAGAGCTTTTTGGCTGGGAAGACGTTGTGTGATATGGGCGTCGTGGATCATAAGAGCCTGAGAAGGCTGAAGCAGGGACTTGGGGATGTTGATCAGCAGAGGAGGGACATCACGTTCGACACACTGTCGTATATGAACGTCGATCACGCGCCGATACTCATGGAGACGTTTCTGGCGGAGATCGAGAACACGTCGTGGAAGGCCCGCGTGGATGTCGTGAGGTTGTTGGAGGTGTGGCTCATGCGCTTGAGGCCGCCCAAGGAAGTCGACATTGATGATTCCACCCGCCCAGCGCACACCCCCGACGGCCCCGTGACGCCGCGGTCGGCGCCTCTCACGCCCGGTTCAACCAGGAACTCGACCCTGAACGTGAGCGCGATGGCGTCGCAGGAGAAGCTGTCCGCTTTCGCGACGACCATCGTGAAAAAGAGCGTGCACGACCTCTCCGTGATCGACAGCCCCTTCCGGACCGCTCCCGGCCTCCGAGCGACGACGGACGACACCCAGGACGGCGAACGCGTCCACACGAGCCTACGGAAACTGTCTAAGATGCTCAAGAGCGGCAGCGACATGCAGCTGCAGGAAAAAAAGCACATCGAGGCTTTATGTCAAAGGGCCATCGAGGCGTTATTAACGCTCATGTGGAACGATTGGGCGCCAGAGGTTCGGACGGCGGCGGGGCTGGCGTTGATGAATATGGGGGAGGGGAGGTCGATGTTTGAGTGGATTGTCGGATTGTTACAGAGCGCGGATCCAACGAAGAGGATTGACGCGTTGAAGTGCTTGGCGGGGCTTGGGTTTATTACACCGGCGGCCATGGCAAGCTTTATGAGGACTTTTGATGATTCTTACGCCACTGTGCGGATTGAGGCTTGCAAGGTGAGATTTCTTGTAATCGTTTCGAAGTAATAACTTTGTTAGGTCGCGTGCTCTATGTCGATGGACAATCGGGATTTACTCAACATGTTGTTGAAACGTTTGGACGATCCCGACTCCCGCGTTCGTCGGTATGCAGTGAAAGGTAAAGACTGCATTCTTCCATCGTCCCCGTTCGTTACCTAAATGTGCCCTTCCAGCCATCGGCGTGTTGAAATGCAAAGAGCCACGGATAAAGGAGGCCTTACACTGGTGTCTCGACCACGATCGGAGTGGCTCCGTGCGCTCCGAAGCCATCCGCGCGACAAAAGAGCTGAACCTCGTCCTTGAGGATCAAAGTCTCCGCGATAGCATCCTCACGATAATGGAGATGGACCGCGTCGAGGAGGTCCGAAGAGAGGCCGAGAGGGTCCTCATCATGTCGGGCGTGATATCGGACGTCGAGGGGAAGCTCCGCGGCATCTCCACCTTTGCGGCCGCGGCGGATGAGTCCGGCGAAGAGCACAACACGGAGGCGAGGAGCGCGGGCGAGGGCGGGGAGACGCCGCCGCCGGACGAGCTGCCGCAGAACCGTCGCGAGAACACGGTAACGGTCGCTGCCGTTCCCGGGATGATCAATTACCAACCAAACAGCGCGAACGCTGGGGGAACGCAGGCGAACCCGTCAGCGCCGGCCAAGATGGATCCCGGGTTCCGCATCACGACCATGACGGGGAACCTGCCTGGCCCGTTGGCTGGGCACACTCAGGAGGAGGTGGAGATTTACTTCAGGGAGTCGCTTGTGGGGGAGCCGGAGCAGAGGGCGGTCATCGACCAGGTGAAGGAGATGGCGGCCGCGCAGAATATTCTGTTCGAGGTCGCGAAGATGGAGCTGGAGTCGCCAAGGCTTCCTGACTCAGGTCGGTTCAATTCATGCAATGAGTAATCCTAGCTTCCACTGACAAAACCATATTTGTCAGGTTTGGACCTCGATCTGCACAAACCACTCAAGTTCGACTTTAAGAAGAAAAGGCGGAAGGCTCTTAGAATGCTTCTCTAGCTTTCATTGCACATATTGTGACACAAATCGCCCAAATAGATATATTCTCATGTTAACAATGATACATCAACAAACTGCTGGAAGAAGCAATGCAGACATGCCTTTGCTCTTGCATTAAATCGCGCAAAGGCCGGCGCTGATGACCGCCGTGAGGCCGATAACAATCCATCCGGTCGTGTAGACTCCCTTCAAGTCGAGCTGGCTCGCCTGGTCCCAAATCTAGGAATAAGAGAAAAAGAAAGTACCACTATCAGAATTCCAAAAAAAAAAAAAACGGCAGCATGACACGACTACCAACCAAGTGCCTGATTCCGTTGAGTGAGTGGAAGACGGTGGGGACGGCAATCAGGGCCTTGCCGAGAACGTTGAGCATGAAAGGTGCACTCGCGACGGTCGCCGCGACGGCGCTGGAGCTGAAGGGCATTACAGCGTAGGTCATAGCTCCAATATAGAAGACTAGCATATGTAAAATCAGCGTCACTCCGCAGCGCAGAAGCCAAGAAACGTACTGCCGCCAACAGCAAAGCCAGTCACACGGTTGAGCGCGGAAAGGATCCAGGTGATCTGCGGCTGGTAGATTTGAAGGTGCGGGGAGACGGGCCGGCCGAGGGACTGGGAGCGCTTGAAGGCGTCGATCTCCAAGGTCGGGAGCGAGGAGGGGTCGTTGGGTTTGGCGGAGGTCGAAGATGCCCTTGAGGAACAGCTTACAATCAGAACAAGAAACCAGATGAGAAAATAGCAACAAGAACGCACCTCGCCCTCATCGACAGCACCAACGCCGCGGCGGACTGCTTCGCGATCGCCTGCCGCGAGATGAGACCTGCCCGTAGGAAAGGATTAGCCGAAATGTGACAAAGCGACCCTCCACCCCGCTCGGTCCAGCCCTCCCAGCCCCGTCCACGTCCCCCGTCAGGACATCGCGAAGAGCCCGATGTCGCATGCGCAACCTCACAACGTACCGAGGCCGAGCGCCGGCACGCGACCTGCGATGATGAGCCTCTGCATTTTTCTGTGTCTTTTTATGACGATCAGTTCATATAACTGGCCAAGAGTATATCACATGATAACGTTATCGAGCTGAAAGGATGAAGCAGGCTCTAAAGCTCACTCATAACTGTTGTTCAACTCATTTTCATTTTTTTCCATCGCTTTTCCAGTATCATAAAGCGATTTTTTTTAGAAGCCTCTCTAGCTCAGTCATACTTAATTCTTATATAAATACCACATACGCCGTTAATGATGATTGTAGTTGTTGGCAGTCCTGCGTTGCGTGACTGGCGCCTGCTGCTGCTGGGCCTCGTACGCCCACCAGCCAAAGAAGGCGTTGTGGGTCCTTGTGCCCCATCGGTAAGAGAGCAATCGCGATACCGTTTCCTGTCGACGTCCTGATCTCAACGTGAGTCCAGAGCCGTCGTTGTCGCTCGCTGACCTTCCACTCAGGGATCCCGCTCCTCGCCAACTGACCGCCAAACGTTCGGACTACACCCGCAGCGCAAATGGCGATGCTGACCTCGATCAAGATCAAGAACCTCGTCGGGGCGCTTTTGCTCTCTTCCCTGCTCGTTCTCTCATACAGGAGCAGCGTCGCCTCTGCCGAGTCTCCGCGATATCGTTTCCATCACCTGGAGTGCGACAACTCCGACATGGGCAGCCTGTGCAAGGGTCGCTGTGCCTGCGGACTGAGAACTGGGGACCTGCATTGCGGGTCCCACCGCAATGACGTCCACAACTGCACGGAGCTGGGATGCTGCTGGTGTGACTTTTACGAGTTGCCCACGGAAGGCGAGAATGTCGGTGATAGCCTGATAAAGCAGTAGCCAAAGAGGCCATCATTTGTAAATTTCGGTCGGTGTTGCTCATCGTGTTTCTGCTTATCTTTCAGCAGACTTCGTAGTTATCTGTCATCCTCATATCCCTGCTGTCTTACATATTCCAATTTTACGGGCTATCAGAAACATAGGGTGCTCTGATTGGTGATCTGCAGTTCTTCTATGCGCTCGCTCATTCATATCATTCGTCCTTCACAACAGAAACATTTTACCCTATATTTTTCCGTTTGTTGAAGTTTCACAGCATCAGAGCTCTCAAATTCAGGACTGACGACGCTGTGCTCTCCGATTATCCGCAGGACCCGCTTCGTAAGAGGTCTGGTCTGATGGAGGAGTTGGGGAGGAGTGTTGACACAGAGTGAGTGAGGATGTGAGCTTTGACGAATTGGGCGGACAACGCTGTCCGCGCAACCTTGAGAGCCTCCGACAGCTGCGACCAGCGCGGACGCGGACGATCCAGGCATCATCGCAAGCATTGGCGGTGGTATTGATTTGCTTTGATAATCAGAACAATCGTACAGGTGCCTAACGGGTTCATAATTTGCTTTCTGAAAGGGGGAGGATATCAGCGAGATCGCAAATGGCCGGCGATCCTTTAAAAGATTTCGAGGACTTCCTTGAGTCCAGCCTGTCGCATGATCTGTCCAGTGAGATTGGGTAAGATTAATTGTCCAATTTGGCCCGAGAGATTGTCTTTTATTTTTTAATTTTTCTCTCTTGGTTTTGATAGAGCTAACGTGTTTGTCTTTCAGCAACATCATCGAGACAACGAAGCGCCTGCATTTTCGACAGGATGCCTCCCGCAGTGCCGCCCACAGGAAGATTCCATCCGTCGACCCGGCGTTGTTCCACACAAGACGCCCGCCTTCATTCAGACCGGGCTCGTCACTGCCGCCGCAATACAAATACTGGGACCATCATTCTATATCGGAAATGGACACTCGGTCGCACGTATGATAAATTGGTACTGATAGAAGAAAATTGATTCGTGCTGCAAAGGACCGGAGGGACGAATTCGACATCCCACGACGGCCATTGTCGCGCTCCCAATACGATCACGGTCGCACAGGATCCTCGACATTAGCGCTAGAGAGAAAGGTTGATAACTTGGAAGCGAAGGTGACCAAAACCTTGTAGACGGGTTGCTAATAAAAGAGTATCAGCTTGACGATCTTCTCTCCACCGCGAAAGAAGGCCGCCGGGAATCCGCGACCATCGAATCCCACCGCGACAGCGTCACGAACGACGCCATGAAGGCCGCCTCGACCAAGCTCGACGCCGTCTGGATGGAGCTTAACAAGATGCGCGAGCAGATCGCGTCCACGCTCGACTCCTCAACGTCCCAAGACGCTCCGCCGCCGGCGCCGCCGGCGTCATACAAACCCGTCACGCGATTCGGCAGGACGACGGTGCCGATCACGTTCCAGAGGTACGTGAAGCAGGAGATCAGGAAGCACGACACCGTCATTGCGGAGCGCATCGTGGCGCCTTACGTCGCGAAGGAGATCGAGAAGCTGAGGACGACGCTGGCCTTGAACGAGGGCCGAAGGGGGACACGTGTGAAGTCGAGCCCGAGCCTTTTTTTGGATGAGGCGGAGGACGACAATGGGCTTCTGACGCCGAGCGAGGACGAGTACCCCGCCGCCGCGGGGCCATCGCATCGTCGGGTTGGTGGTACGGGGGGGACGCATCATTCGGTCCCGTTTGGAAGGGGCGCGGAGAGAGGTTATGCTAGTGACAGCGACGACGGGTATCAGGCGAAGGGGACAGGAGGGAGGATTGCATCGGAGGTCGAGGATTTGGGGGAGGACGTGCACGACCTGATGGTGAGGCTGAAGAAGAAGATGGATAAGTCCCCAAAGCGGGCGCCGCGAGGGGCGGTTGCGGTGGAGAAAATCGGGAAGAGCGGTGAAAGGAAGTCTGGGAAGGCGGAGAAGCCGGTGGCGGCGGACGCTAAACGGGAGTGGAGGCAGTTGGGGAGGAACCCGAGGCAGACGTATGCGCGGTCGACATTGTCGTCACGACTAAAGTCGAAGGATTAGGACTTTATGTTTTGGGACACGTTGCTTTGCTGTTTAATAACTACTTTGCTGTTCCTTTGCGTCATTCGTTTAATCAGTAGTTGGCTGTTCTGGGAAGTTTGCTTATGATAATTCAACCAGGGTTATTGAGTTGTATTGTAAATATATTGTTATGACTGGTATAACTCGTGAAAAAATAGGGAATGATGCCGGGCCGAAGTAAAACATCTGCGCATCAGCCTGATTGACTACTGTGGATCAACGTTAAGGCTCTACTTTTTTAAAATCCCGTATTGCGTCAACTTGGCATCAATTCGATCGTCGATAGTGCGTCTCAGCAACGAGGCAATCGCTCCATCCCCGTCCTCACCGCCCGTCAGCAGGATCGAAGACACGATGCTCTCAATGTATTTCCCGACCTCGTCGACCTCCAGATTGATCTTATCCCCCGCTTTGTACCGCGGAAGGTTGACGGCAGTCTGAGTGTGGGCGATGAGCATGACGGAGAACCGCCGCGAGACGCGATCAACGGACACGACGGTGAGGGATGTCCCGTTCAGGCAGACATAGCCCTTCGCGATGATATACCGCATGGCGTCCGTGATGGTGCCCGCACCGGCTCCGGCAGTCTCGGGAACGGGCGGGGGCACGGAGAATGTCATCAGGAGAGAGTTGGGCGGGTCGGGTTCAACCGAGTGGAGAATGATCGGACAATCGACATGGCCCTGCAATGGCAAACCTTTAGCCTTGACGAAAAAGCTAAACCTTCTGGGACAATGACCAACCTGAACGACGTGACCTCCCAGACGCGTATTCTCCTTGCAAGCCCGCTCCAAGTTCACCATGTCCCCGACTTTCCAATCATCTGTAGAATTTTAAGGGTGAGTTTTGAAGGCGGAGGCGACTAACCGCAAGCACAAGTACGCACCCACATTCGTCTTCCGCATCGTCTCCGGTGCTATCCCGAACTTGACGGTACCCTTTGCGGATTCCATCTCCGTTATGGTTAGGCATATACCTTAAAACTATTTAGATGCAAGTGCCAAGTATTCGCCGCCGCGAACTCACCATTGACGGCAATAGAGTCACCAATGTTGGCGTCCGTGAGCACCTTTTCCGCGTTCGCGACCGTGACCGAGAAGCCCGCGCCACCGGACCAGGTTACATCGACGGGCACGATCTCGGAGATGGAGCCCATACCTTGATATCAACGCAGTCAGTAAATCAAGGATGGACAACAAATGAAGGGCGTTACATTCGACGATGCCCGTGAAGACCATTCTGAATGTTGTATCGAGAGATGTGCCGAACGGGAGAAATGCTAATGAGACGCATGCGATCACTCAAGCCACTTTCGATGTGGAAGTCATGCTAAGACTATTCACGATGATCAGGACATGACAAGAAGACAGAAACACGTATTGGCAATCCAGCAATCATGTGGAACTGTACAATGCCCAAACAAGAATAACTCAATGCGAAAGGAAAACCACGAAAGCGTGATAAGGTTTCCTTCCCGCCCTATAAATATCTATTGGGATGCTGCGGGCAGACCGGTATCGTTGATGGAGAAGATGATACGTTTATTGTTAATAAACAGTTATACGAA
>JADGJL010000874.1:0-12583 GCA_027600665.1 Irineochytrium annulatum
CCCCAGGTCCACCCCCGCCGCCCATCACGAAGCCCGGGACCGTCGAGCCGTCCAAGACGACCGTGCCCGACGTCCCGCAGCAGCCGTCCAACACCCCGACTCCTCCTCCGCCCCCGCTGACGACAACAAAGAAGGGGGACGACCCGAGTGACAAGCCACCGCAGCAGCCGTCCAGCACCTCGCCGCCGGTGCCGCCGCCCGTTCAAACGCCGGACAAGCCGACTCAGAAGCCGACTCAGAAGCCGACCGAGAAGCCGACGGAGAAGCCGACGGAGAAGCCGACCGAGAAGCCGACTGAGAAGCCGACTGAGAAGCCGAGCGAGAAGCCGACGAACAACCCGCAGCCGAGCGTTGTTGTTAACACGCCGGCTCCGGCTGGTAACGGGGGCGACGGAGGGAACTTGGTGCAGAGCAAAGGGCAGAGGTCGTCGGTGCAGTGGGCGGCGGGAGTGGGAGCGGCGGCGGTTGCGGCGTTGTTCGTGTTCTAAGGGGGAAGATGAGGGGGGAATGGATGCATGGATGGATGGTTGGATGGTGAGGGCAGTACCGCTGTCATAATACCGGTAGCTACTTCTGCTTCCTTTGGACTCCCTTCGGAAACCCGTTCCATAGCTTTTTAACCTTTTTATTTGTCGATCTTCTTTGCGAGTTGCTCCTTAGACTCTTCCCATCATCTAAATTTTTTCTTATCATTTCTCTGTCTAATTCCCAGCTTATCATCTTCCTTTTCTCTTTGCGATCGTTTACTTTAGCGGGTTTGGATCCCGCAATTTAGAACATTTTTTTTTTTGTCCACCCTTTCATCTGCTACGAGATGATTCGTTTCTATTTCTATTGAGTTTGTTCTTTCACCCTTCTACATTCATTTCTAATAAACAACCATACCAGGTCCTTAAAAAGGTCTTGTGCACGTGCACAAACTCGGTACGATGTT
Organism: Irineochytrium annulatum; assembly: GCA_027600665.1. Classification (NCBI taxonomy): domain Eukaryota; kingdom Fungi; phylum Chytridiomycota; class Chytridiomycetes; order Chytridiales; family Chytridiaceae; genus Irineochytrium; species Irineochytrium annulatum. Next base: position 935 of record JADGJL010000874.1, read on the forward strand.
TGAAGGCGTTCCAAAAGCCGGACAGGAGTAGAGTTGTTGTGCACTTGTCAGTCGTGCTGGCGAGCTGGCGAGCTGGCGAGGGTTTGGCGGGCATGGCCGAGTTGATGGATGTTGCGTTAGACAGAGCGGAGACGCTGCCCAAGCACCCGCTTGACGACGTTGCCGACGGCTGTCTCCAGAGGTCTCGTGTCCTCATGGTCGTTGTGAAGTCACATAAGCCAATTTTCAGAAAAGGGTGCCACCAAGTGGTTGTTCGTCAAATTCCCCTTCACCTAGCATCGTTAAAAGTAGAAGCCACGGTGAACGAATCTTCTCTTGAATTGCACAATGTATCAGGTAATTCCACGGAATAGCAAAGAGCTCCCATCGCATAATCAGCCACAATGGAAACAAAACTTGGTAATGGGTTCGGGGATAAATGGAGCGGCTTCACCGACTGCCGAGGAGGAACGTCTGCGACGTGTTCGTCTTCGGCGTGCACTCGCCGGCGCTGATTGTTTTTGCGGACAAACATCAGCTCACAGAAGAAAGTCAAAAGGAAGCAACGTTTCAAAGCTCACAATTTCGAAAGAAAGGGGTAAGGGCCGGCCGTTGCGTTGGTCGACGTCGAGTTACTCTGAAAGAAGCAGGTGGCCGGGGTGCTCAGGAGGGAATTGGGCGGGGTGATGAAGGTACCGTCGGTAGAGTATATGAAGGATTGGGTAGGCTTCGTACGGTTGCAGGTTTGCAGCTGGGGGCAAAGAGGGGCGTTAATCGATGAATGAAAATGAAAGAAACGAGGGTGTACCATCTGAGGTGGAGGAGGGAGGGCGTGTTATCTGTTGGTTAGTATGGGATAAAAGAAGGGTGATGTGAGGGATTAAAATATAAATACCGTGCCCTAATGAAGGAAAGCCATTTTAGATGGAAACATCCGAGTTTGAATAGAAAGAAACTTACATCCTATGTGTTTGAACAACAAGGAAAGACAAAGAAAAGAAAACGATGGTTAGAAAACAACGAAAGATTCTCGAGTCAAATCCCATACCAAGCAAAGTTGCGACCATGTCTCTAAAAGCTGCATCCCAGTAGGTGTCCGGGCGGCGCGGAACTGCAACCCGGGGCAAGGCGTGAAAACGAGCGTGGTGTTCGCGGCTGCAACGTCTCCCGTGTTCAAGCACGAGCTGTCGTTTCTGGACCTGATTTCGAAGTCCGCACCCGGCACGACTAGATCGGTATATGGTGACGGTTAGGCGGCCGGCCAATGTTGGAGGTGATATCATGGAAGCAAAGCCCATAGGGCGCACTTACGCGAATACACGGTGGAGTTCATGTTGACGGTGAACAGTTGCTGGCTATCTCCCGTGCAGTTCTGTTGGCTTTCAACGCAAAAAAGGAGGTCCGTTAGCCCATATCTTACACGAAGTGAGAAGGAAGGGGCATCTTCCTCCGGTACAACGCACCTGCCCCACATCTGTCGCGACTTGTCCAGGTACGCGCAGTACGGGTACCCGTCCCCACCGGTGATGGTCCCGTCGCTAAGAAAGATGAACTCCTGGTTATAATGGTCGATGTTGTTCTTCCCCTCGCAAGAACCAAGCTGAAGAAGGCGCGTCAAGGTTGTGACTTTCAAAACATACAAGAAAAATCGTGTGCAAACCGAAATTGCAGCCGAGGTCGCTCCAAATCCCTAAGAAGGAAAGGAAAAAACACCAAGTGAGCAGACCGTATCATCGGCGAAAGCAGAAGGATCGACCGACCTCAATCATCCCGCTATCAAGACAAGCCGCCGAATCGACATGCAGGATCTGCTTCCGCAACCCATCGTAAGCGAACATGTCCCCCGGGCACGTGTCGCCGAAGACGACGCCTTGCGCGTCATTTCCAGTTCCACGGGTGGCGCACAACGCACCCGCGCCGATCGTAAAGAATGTCGGTATGTCCGTCCTGACCGACGGCGGCGCGCCAAGCCCACGATGGGTCAGCTTGATGACGAAGTACGCTATCGCGCCTGCCGCGGCCAGTAGGATGAACACTCCCAGGATGATGAGCCAGCGTCGTCTTTGGCCGTGGTCCGCGCGTCGACGGGGTGAGTACGCGCGACGCGTAGCGGCAGATCGGCGCGCGCCGGCGCTGGACTCGGCGTCTAGGCGGCGGAGCTGGGTCATGCCAATCTCGATCCCTGCGTCCGTTGCGACGTGATCGTCCTTCCGAGACGATCGCTCGGCGTACACGACGGCCTTTGACGGCTCCGTGATCTTCTCGCGAACCTCCAACCCTTCGAGAAGGCACTCCATCCCGTCCCCTCCCCTCCTTTGGCACTCCCACTGCACAAACTCGGGCGTCATAACATCCACCTCCCCTCCACCCACGGCCTTGCTCATCTCCTTCCGGAAGCTCCCCACGTCCACCGCTCCGCCCCCCGCAGCGACGCGCGTGAACTCCTCAAGCGGGACCTCCAGCCCCCATCCCTCGTTTGCCCATACGTGCGCGACGCGCTCCAGCGTGATCCATGAGGCGGGGTCGACGCAATCGCGGACGACGTCGGCGAGAGAGGGGTCGCCGAACGTGGGGCGGGAGGACCAGGAGTCGACAAGGGAGAAGTGGAGCATCGTGAGGGCGCCGTGGGCTGGTGGGGGGGTGCGGAGGGTTGACAGAAATTGCTGTCGGTGTTAGCGTTAGTGACCGGTAGGGTGGATGGAGTGGGATTAAGTAATATCTCTGGTAAAGCCGATTCGCGTTGACACCCCCACCCTGTATCTACCTCACTACAGATCACCACGCTTTGTCCACCGCCTTACTCTTTAAAGTTTTTCCTAAAACCCTCCATCTCCTCGGAAGGTCATCACGCTCACCTCGTTGACGGGGAAGATGGCCTCCGGCATGTGACCGGTGATAAAGACGTTCCTCAACACGCGTCGAGCACCAGGCGTATGAAGGACGGGGATCGAAGACCCGTACTCTGTGACGAGGGCTGCGTGGAAGGTGGTGAAGGAGATGGCGACTGAGTTGTTGAAGTGGGATTGCCTTTTATGTGAATGAATGGTAAGATTTATCCCTATCGCTCCCACCCCACTCTTATTCCCTCTCTGTCGTCTCCTTTCTTTCAACCTCTCCCCCATTCCCACGCCGTAACGACTTACCAGAACTTCCTCGCGTCCTCATTCGCGATCCTGGTCTCCGCTAGCGACACCCTATTCCTCGAGGTGGACACCGAAGTCGACGTCGGGCTTGGAGGGTACCGCGAGGACATGTCCAGCGCCTCCTCCCGCTCCCTCTCCCTCTCCTCAGCCGCTGCTGCTGCCTCCCTTGAACGCCGGGACGGCGGGGGCGGAGGCGGCGGGCGACGGGTGGACATTCAAGAAGTTCGGGCACTCAGCAAACCGCGTGTGCCAGCCCTTGTCCTCACAGAGGTCACACAGCTGGCGCTCGTGTGCTCATTCGCCGTTTTCCCCTCATAGCAAACCCACCATCCCGCCGTCGAACGTCCGAGGGCGGAGGAGCCCGCCGGGCGTAGATGAGCCACGACGAGACGAGAGGGAGGGCCGGCGGTGCACGATCGCGCCGGTCGCGTAAAGGGCGGGCCGGCCACCCTCGATACCCATGAGGCGCTGGCATCAATCATCTCGGCCACTTTTTCGACGCGTATAACCAACCTTGCGCGTACTGCTGCCGAGCGGGGCAATGGCCTCACCGTGCAGAAATGGGCCTCCTGTTGTGAAACAAGACACAAGCCGCTTTCACAAGCCGCCTTCATCATGATAAGAGAACAGGCCTCTTATCCTTTGCAAGCGACGTGATCACGACGGCCGCACGTCTCACGCCCCATCACTGAACATCTCGCATATTTCACTTGAATTCTTCTTACAATTTCGACTAGCGTGGCGATGGTGACTCTCAATTAGGTGTTGCTATGCGGCGACAGTTTGCTTGACGCGTCCTACGGCTGCCGTTGTACATGTCCCTGGGGTGGAGCATTGCCAGTTTCTTAAGGCCGTGACGCTCGTCGGCATGCTCCATGCCGCCCTCACCAGCGTATATCCTGGGTTATTTATTTGTTATTCTTATCATTATCATTTTAAGATCATGGATTGCTTTTCTTACGACTGCGCGATTGCTCGTTGCAAGCTTGCGTCGTTACCGGCGGATGAGGGCGGGCTGCCACGGGTTCGGAGATTCACCAGCAGGTTCTCGAAAAATCCGCCACAAATCTGAGGCGCGAGCGGCGAGCGAGTTGACTTTCTCCCATAAGAGCGCGCAACCACTGGCGCGCATCGCTCACTTGACGAACCTCCCCTCACATCACCGCATCACAGCTACCGAGCGACACAGTCAGCAAACTACCATACCACATTATCTCTTTCGATCACAACTGCCACATCCCGTTCACCGCGACCCCGATACCCTTCCCCCACCGCGATGGCCCCGTCGTACTACGACGTCCTGGGCGTCTCCAAGAACGCCACTGAGGATGATCTCAAGGTGAGCCGATCAATCCATTATGCTCCGTCAAATTCTTCCACCACTTTCCATACCTTTCCTTTTGATCCTTTCCATTTTCGAACTTGAACTAATTGACTTATTATCGTAAATAGAAAGCATATAAGAAGCTCGCGTTGAAATGGCACCCGGACCGCAACCGGGACAAGAAGGAGGCCGCCGAGAAGAAGTTCAAGGAGATTTCACTCGCCTATGAGGTGCTCTCTGACCCGCAGCGCCGCCAAATCTACGACGTCTACGGCGAGGAGGGCCTCAAGGGCGGAGGTGGACCGCCACCGGGCGCTGCCGGTGCAGGCGGGTTCCCCGCCGGTGGGATGCCCAATGGGTTCTTCGGATTCCCGGGCGGCGGCGGGGGTCAGACCTTCACGTTCACGACGGGCCCCGGCGGCGCGGGCGGCGGCGGTGGGTTCCACCCGAGTTCGGCGGAGGACATCTTCAGGCGGTTCTTCGGCGGCGGCGGGGGCAAGAAACCGGAAACGTCGATTCGGAGGCCGCTGGCGGTGTCGCTCGAGGACCTGTACAAGGGCGCCGTGAGGCGGCTTAAGGTCACGCGCAAGGTGTTGGACGCATCTGGGCAGGCCACGACGACCGACAAGGTGCTCACCATCAACGTCAAACCGGGCTGGAAGGCGGGCACGAAGGTCACCTTCCCGGGGGAGGGCGACGAGGTGCTGTTGCCGGACGGGAGGGTGGTCGCGCAGGACATCGAATTCGTGGTGGAGGAGCGGCCGCATGGGACTTTCACGAGGAAGGGAGATGACTTGCGGTGTGAGATCAACGTGAGCTTGGCGGAGGCGCTAGGCGGATTCAGCCGGAAGGTGGAGACGCTGGATGGGAGATCGGTGGAGATCAAGGGCGCACAAGGGAGGGAGGTCGTGAGGCCGGGCCAGGAGATTAGGGTGCTGGGCGAGGGGATGCCGATCTCGAAGGCGCCGGGGAGGAAGGGTGACTTGGTAGCCGTAGTGAACGTTAACTTCCCGAGGGAGCTGCCGGAGGACAGGAAGGCGGCGGTGAAAAGGGCTTTGATGTAGATTAGTTATTAGCGGGAGCCTGAGCAGCTTCACATTATCCTCTGTAATATTGTCTCGTTAAATCTATTTTATTGTCACTCAATTGTCTCTTGTCGCATTAGATTTGCTCTATCCTTGATTCATTCGCTCTGGTATTTTTGGGAGTCTCCTCCTCACTCGTACATATATGCAACACCTGAATAAACGACGACACGGTTTTACTTCATTTATTCACTTCCCTGACTCAGCTCGCTATCGCGTTAAGCAAAAAAGAGCCTTACATACAAAGCACGCTTAAAGTACACAAGCTATAGACGAGACAATAAGTGTTCTGAGGTGACGATCATAACGTAACATTCATTCCGATGTTAACACACGCCGTATTATTTTTTACAACAGAGGTTACAGTGATACGGTATCCTCGACACCATCCTTTGCAATCTTACGCACAACATTAACGTCAACCTCCGGCCTTCGCCTCCTCATTTCCTTCAGCACATGCGCTTCCGCAGCACGAATGCTCCTCAGCGCCTCTACCAACACCTCCTCATCCTTGGCCCCGCCCTCCTGCCACCCCTTTAACAAGGCCTCGTACAAATCGTTGAGCGGCCCAAAGCCTGCCTCTGCCTCCTTGGCGTCCGGCGTGCTTTGCACTTCGATATCCTTATAAAGCGCCGGTTGATCATTTCCTTCGCTCCACCACGCCGCCCAATATGCCTCCATCGCATTCTCGCTCACAAGCTCCCGGAGCTCCGACGCCAACTCCCCACACCCATCCCGCCCGCATCGCTGTCCTAATAACCGCATCATCGCCTTTAGGGCCACCCGCCCGAACACGACATCGCCCGCGCCATCAGTCTCGCTAAACCCGTACGCGCCCCTTGCGCGCCACCGTGGCGCAAATTCGGTCTTGATCCTCTCCGCACACCTGATCGCGTCGGCGTCCATCCCAAGTCTCGCATAGCTCGCGATCAGGAGGTCCCACGTTCCAGGCCCAACATCCTTCTCGCATTCGATCAGCTGGCCTGCCAACGGCTCCTCCACATTCCGCAGCAGCATTGCCCTCACAGTCTGCGTCACCGTCGCCAACGCGTTCGCTTCTTTCGCCCTCATGCGAGCTTCCTCCTGCTCGGCCACTTGCCGCTCCAACTCCCCACCCTCCTCAATCGCCTCTACCTTAATTCCAGCAGCCCCGCCCAATGTCCCCATTCTCCCGGCAGCCAGTACTCTTCCTTCCCCTTCCTCAAACATCATCACGCCACACTCCATTATCCAACCATAAATCGCATGATCCCCCCTCCGCGCACCAGCCTTCCCGCTACTACCCCGCTGCCACACACCCAGCGCCGCCGCAGGCCTCCCGCGGTAACAATGATATCGCATCAGCCCCTCGACGCATCCCAGCGTCATCTTGAACTTCCACGGCCCCTCCACCTCAGCCGCGGCCTTCATTCTATCCCGGAGCCTCCGGAACGCCCCCGGTCCACCGGCGCCGACCTTCCCCAACCCGGAACCCTTCTTGCTCTTCTCCGCATCATCATCCGGGTCCGCCGCCTCCCCGCCCGTCTCGGCGTGAAGCCTGAGCGCGCACTCGTACGTGCTCGCGCGCCACCGAAGGCCGCGGGATGATTCGTTCTTTGGGCTCGTGAGCTGAGCGAACCGGACGGCGAGGCGGTTCACCATGTCGCGAGCGGTCGGGCCCAAAGCGACGGCGGCGTCGGTGGCGGCCTCGATGTAGGGGAGGTGCGCGAAGGGGTCCAGGTGGGCGTGCTTGCGCATGGCGGTCGTGAGAGAGTTGAGGAGGGACTTCGTTAGACGTGGCGGAGGCGGCGGGGCAAGCCGGTCTGCGGGTAACGGTGAGGTGAACGGTTGGTGGGAAACGACGGGCCCGCCATGGATATACTCGGGGGCGGCGCGGCGGGCGATGTCAGGCGCGGCGAGGCCGCGGAGGAGAGTGGTGTAGGCGAAGAGCTGAAGGGGGACTTTGTTGGTACGGCAGTGTGTCCAGATGGCGTGAAGCGCGGTCGGGTTGCGGGAGCGGAGGAGGATTTGGAGGGAGTAGGTCACACCATCGAAGGGAATCGCGTGGGCCGTCATGTCGGCAATGAGATCGTCAGCGGCCTTGCGGAGCACGGCCGAGATACCGTAGAAAAAATCAGGGGGCCGGAAGGAGATACGGCGGTCTGGCGGGTAGTTGGCAGTTAGTTGGAAGCTAACCAGGCCGTTTAGATAAAGAATGCTCCCAACCGTCAACGTGGTCCTTGAGCAGGTGGAATAGGAGCAGGTTGTAGTGTACCACATCTAAGCCACCCTCGCCGAGTGCGGCCCGGAGGAGCCTGTGCAGGCCTTGTACACGACCAATAATCCGCTCTTCGCGCAGGCCTCCGTCGTGCTTCCAAATGCCCTTCGGACCCATCCCTATGTCCGAAGTCGGGCTCGTCCCGTGTCGAAGGATCTCCACGAGCCGCGGGAGGTCCATGACGAACAGTGCGGCCCGCGACTGGTCCTCGGCCGATCGTAGCGCCGCATCAATCTCGGCCCCGGCATCTCCATCCGCCGCTTTGTCAAACATGTCCATCGTCGCAACCCTGCGGTCCAACTCCGCTAAATCCTCAAGCGATAAAGGCTCTAGTGGCGTACGAGCAATCAGCGCCGCCATCCCACCCTGCTCGCCATACGCCCACGTCGCCTTCGTGACAGAGGCCCCCATGACCACCCCGCGGTTCAGCATATCGTTCCCGTCGTCCTTCTCCGCCTCATCCACCTCGCCCTCCTCCGCCTTTAACGCCTGCTCCGACGCCTTCGCCTCCCGCGCTGCCCGTTTCCGAGCCCAAATAGGCACGGGCGGCTTGGCCTCCTCCGGGTCAACAAGCTCGCCGGGTTGAAGTTCATCGTCGTTATCGTCGAGGGGCTCCTGTCGACGCTTGCCCGCGTGCTTTTTGAAGGAGCGGGATGTGACATTATCTCCTCTCTTAATCGAGTCGTTACGCCACCGGGGCTTCTTGTCAAGCGACGCGTCCACATCGTCTCCGTCGTCTTCTTCAATGCCGAAGGGGTCCAGTCGACCAGAACGGGGCTTGACGGTTTTCCCTGACGGCTGCCCTCGTAACCCGTCCAACTTGGGCCTAGAGCCATTCGCGGCATGTCGACTTCCCAACGTCCAGTCGCGCTCCCCAGCATCCTCCCTACCTCTCCGCATCCCACCTGATTGCCTCCGCCGGCCATTCGCCGCGCCATTTTGGCACGCCTTGTCCTCCGCGCCTTCGGGGCGACGCCCATTTCCACCGCGGGCGGTGTAGATCGTGCGCGCCCGACAGAAAGCGAGGGCCAGCGTGGGAGCTGGCGAGCCCAGCGCCAGGTGGCTCAGGCGTGCTCCCCGCGAGAGCATGCTCCAAAAGAAAAGTGCAGTTGACAATTTAGTACTTCAACACAACATTGCTCTGGATACTTTCGTGTTATCCACGATGTGTCTGTCTGCTACATAAGTTTCCCGTCAGTGCATGGGCTGCGTAGTTTTTTAAGCATCATTTAAAATTTTGATAGGCTTGTGTATAAATGTTTTCTAAACACCATCATAAAGCGGCCATACATCTGCTGGAGTCATTTGAAATAAACGACATCGCCTTCTTCATCTTTGAAGCGGCAATAGAGAAGGCTGGTCGATTCCGCCAACATGACCTTCATCCCCTCCATGTACGAACTCCCGTCCCTTAACTCGACTGAGACACTGTGCATACTCAGCTCCTCCAATTCGGGCATCCGTAACTCAACGTCGTCAACCACCAAGGCACCATTCATCAACTCAAGGGTTTGAATGTGACGAGCCTGCATCTGGGTGAGTGTCAAGACAAAACCCAACTTGCTACATTCGTCATCGTCCTCGTCCGCTACCACTACCCGCGGAGCGCTAATGAGCTTCAGCTTCCTGAGGTGCTTCATATTCAGCAACGCGGCGTCGATGGACCATGAGCCCGTCCCGTTCAGCATATCTACATCCAGCGACAGGTCGACGATCTCGACAAGTTGACACAGGGCGTCTACGGTAGATTCCTCCACGTCTTCGAGGCAGAGGTGCAGGGTTCGCACGTTCCTGAGTGCCTTCACTATCCTATCTTGGTCGAGTAACTCGACGGCCCATCCTAGCAGGCTCATGTCACGAAGCGATTCCGCCGATTGAACAATGATGTCTTCCGGAGATAGCATGTAACCTGACGGATCGTGATCGAGAAGGTAATGCGGAACGGCGGTCGTCGTCGCCATCATGCTGTCCAGAGACCAGGTGATGTGTTTCATGCGAGGGGACCGTGATGCCAGCCGATTAATTTCCCGCGCATCGTCCTCCGAGAACGACAGGCTCTCCGAATGCGTGAACCTGTCCACGATCACAAGCTGATCCACCCCTTTCTTCCTCAACTTCAACACATCGGACAACGCCACCCGCGACGTGTGAACGCACAAGTTCGTCACGCCTTCCAAGTTCATCACCTTTCCCAGTGTGTCCCTGCTGGCGTCCGGCAATTGGACGTTCAACGTAACGGCTCGCACTCTCAGGCTTCTCTCGTGATCGCCCACCAGTGTATTGAGCCACATCAGCCATCCGCCCCATTTGAGCGGCTTGCGGCGTGACACGGGGGAGATGAGGACATGTCGGACGTCCATGTATTGGTCGACCGCGCCGGGTGAGAGCGCGGTGTTGTCGTCAGCCTCCTTCTGCTCCGCGGGGCCGAGTAGCAGCGCGGGTATGGACTTGAGATACAGCGCGATCCGCGACGCTTTGGAGCCCGCCGTCGGGATCCCACCGTCCTTCGTCGCGGTCTCCAAGACGTCGAGCCAGTCCCTCAGCGGCAGGTCTTTGTATCCGTCGCCGCCGTCTCGGTCGATCACATCGGCAGTGCATACGCGGGCGGTGTGGGTGTCGATCACCAGGGTGCTCCAGAGGAATGGGATTGCGACGTCGAACATGGAGTAGCTCGCCAAGACGGTCGATAGGAGGGCTAGCCTTCCCAGGCGGGTGTCTGGGTTGAGGTGCGACAGGATGTTGCGGAGAAGGTACTCGTTGGTGAAGGGCATCTTGGACAGGGATCAGTCCGCGGGTGGTTTGCCAGGTTGATTCACGCCCCTGCCGCACACACGCCAAGCCTTTCTCCAGCCTTGTTGCCGGTTCCAATCCGGATCAGACTGACGATACATTGTATATATTTGCGTTCGTAGCAAGGAGATTTGGATAATAATAAATAGCACAACAAATTTCCCAGCTCAGAAGCCAATGGAAGGAAACTCGGCTACACAGAGCAGAGAAGTAAAAAAATGAAGAGAAGGTCAGAACCCAAAGGATATGCTGGTTCACTTTTGTCGGGATAACAAAAGAAAAGATCGGCAAAGGAAGGAGATACATGATAAAATATGACAGGATTTGGTCGTAGAAGGGTTGGGATCCCAATGAAAGGGAAAGGTAACGTGTGAAATAGGTGGAAGCAACAAAGGAAAAACAGGCACAGCGAAGTGCAGCAACAATTGAAACCCAAACCCCGGGTTATATACAAGCGCTCTCTATCCTAACCGATATAATAACGGTTTGATTCACGTATGCCATAATATCCCCTTCACCCCCCCAACCCAGCTCAATCCGACTCAAACACTCTTAACCGACAACGTCGCGCTGCCAACCGTCGTCGACCCTCCGCCGTTCCCCTCCGATCCCCCAACGGCGCACCGGCGAATCTGTCCCATCTTCCTGCCCTTCCCCGCGCCGCCTAAGACGCCAACAGCCCCACCGGCATGCTTCATCCCAACGCCTCCACCTCCAACGGGTCCGCCCCACATCTGCATCTGCTGGTAAGGGGCGGGCGCGGCCGGGCCGTAAGCCACCCGAGTCGGGTTAGCCGCGATGGAGTACGCGTGCTGCGGCGCGTAGTGCTGCGCTTGCGCGTGGTGGTACGCGTACGCGCCAGGCCCGCCGTAATGCATCATCATGGCCTGGTGATGCGCCGCCTGCTGCTGCGCGTGCGCCTGCGCGGCGTGGTGCTGGGCGTGGGCGTGAGCGAGGTGGTGCGCGTCGGCGCGGAATGAATTGTGCTTAGGCGGAGCGTTGGCGGTGTAGATGAGGGGCACGTCGTCCCCCGAGTCCGTGGCAACGGATGTGGGCCGGGCGGGGCGGTGC
>JADGJL010000875.1:442-12569 GCA_027600665.1 Irineochytrium annulatum
GGCGTCCCCTCGGCAAACCCATTTCTTTAACCACCACAAAAAAAAACCCACTTAAAAAAAAAAACCAAAAAAAAAAAAAAGAAGATAGCAGCTGATGCAAAATAAACAACGTAAAACTATCTTTTATCCTCGGTTCTCCTTTTTTTATACAACGCAATGCAATGCAGACATTATTCAATGGTGGCCTCATCGATGCAGAATGCACTTCTACACTGCTCCTACTCGCACGTTGGGACCGGGGACGACCGTCGTGTTGGTCACTTATATTCGCAATGTCCGTACCCGTTAATCCCTGACTTGCGGCGGAGGCATACGCAAATGAGATGAGGATTGCTGAACTTCCGCTTTTCTTCCAACGAAAACAAACCCACCGATGCAGGTCGATGTCGGGGGTCAGGGTGCCGATGAGCTCATGAGCCTTCTCTCCTCGTTGGCGGCCGCTGCCGCCAGGGACGATGCAGCCCTGCCAGCCACCGAATCCTTGAAGTTCGAGGCGATGGCTGTCGCCACCCCCCCTCACTCCGCGCCGATGCACCAGCATGTCAAGCACTACCATCATCCGCCTCCGGCCCGCTCGCCCCGATCTTCGCAGTCTCACTACCCGAGGGGTCAGCCGATCCATCATCAGTCGCAAGCGGAAAAGGAGGAGGCCGCGCGGCTGGCGAAGGAGGCTCAGGACTTCCTCGCGCGTGTGGAGGAGGAGGCTTTGCTCGAGAAGCTGAAGAGGGAGTGGGGAGCTCTGGTCCAGGATAGGGGCGCCCGCAAGCGGGAGGCGGATGAGGCTGACCAGGATGTCCGACGGCTGGAGAATCTTGTCAGGGACGCGGAGGCGGAAGTCAGTATCACTTCTCATCAGTTATGTGGATTAATACGGTTATTAATATCTTCAAATTAATGCAGCTTAAGCAAAAGCGTTCTCGCTTAGAGGCCGCTCGCCGCGTGCTCGCTACAACTACAGTCTCGCTTAACGATCTCGACCGTAGGTGTGACCTTGTTCGAACTAAGATTGGCGATTCCGAGGCGAGATTGAGGAATGGCCCACCGTCTTCCGTTATGAGGCGCCTCACGCCCAGGCCTAGCTCTGAGTCCCTTAGCGGCTTACCACCTTCCCGCCGCGAGGCTGAGAGGGAGCGCGAGCGCGAGCGAGGTCGAGAGCTTGACCGTGAAAGGGAGCGCGAGAGGGAGCGCGAGAGGGAGCGAACGAGGGAGCAGCTCGACAGGAGGAGGTCCGATCGGGATCTGCCGCCGCCGCCGTTGGCGCGATCTCTGGACGGCGGCCTTGACCGTCATCGTGCTGCCGGCCTCGAGGCAGAGGAGCACCGCCAGCGCATGCGGGACCGCGACCGTCGCGAGAGGGAGGCCGAGGCGGATCGCGAGCGACATTTGACCCGCGGAGAGCGCGAGGATTCCGAGCGCAGGAGGGCTGCTGATCGCGAGCGCGAGCTGGAGGAGGAGGAACGTAGGCGCCGAGAGAAGTTCGAGAGGGACCGGGCGGAGCGCGAGCTGCGCGCGAGGGAGCGCGACGGTGGAAGGGACAGGGTTCGGTTGGAGGGGCCCGGTCTTTCGAGGTCTAGAGACGAGCGGGACCGGATCCTGGCACCGCCGGCTAAGAGGCTTACACCGCCTGGCACTTCGCGGCCTCACAACAAGGACCAGTTTTCGCCCGGTCGGATAGCACCTAGGAATCTCGAGGACCGGCTTGGCCCTCCTATTTCCGTCCACGAACGCCCGGATTTTTCCAAGTTTGAGTCGGCTCGTTTTAGCACTCCTGAACCTGGAGCCGGGAAGGTGTCGGCTATGGATGGCGATTTTTCGGACGCACCGGCTCATGTGAACGGCACCAACAATGGAATTTCGGAGGCTCTTGACGGCGATGGCGTGCCGCCGCCGACTCGTACAATACCTCAAGGCCCTGGCATGCCATGCAGGAACTTTCAATTTGAGAAGTGTGATGGCGGATGTGGGATGCTCCATGTTTGCGTGAGGTGCGGAGGATCGCACGCTCTTGCCGTTTGCAGTTTGAAGTTGGGAGTTTGCGTCAAGCATAACCTCGAAGGTGGACTTTTTCACCGTTGTTTGTCGCTTACATGTGTTCTAGTATGTGACGGCAAATGCCAGAGGGATCACCGCTGCCTCCGCTGTCTATCTTCGAACCATAAGGTGCATTCTTGCGCCCACCAAAAGCGGGGGGGGAAGATTTACTGCTACGCTTGGTTAGTGTTGCGTGTGCTTGGTTGCTTCTACTCCCAGGCAAAGCTGACGGAAAACAAGGAATTCCGGAGCTCCTTGCAAGGGAAAGTGCAACCGTGCTCACGGATGCCTTAGATGTACCGGCAACCATCCTTCTAGCCAGTGTCCGCTGAACGCCGACCTTGCTTCGATCGTTGACGACGCGATCGTTAGAGTTACGCAGCGCAGCAAGCATCAGCGTGCCAGCGGGTCGCCCGGCCGGCCTCATGATGGTTACTCGTTGCATTTGCCGTCCCAGGTGAACCCAGACGAGTCGTCGGCGAATTCGACCCCGCCACCGCCCCCGCCTTTGCCTTGGGAGTCTCAGCGAGACGGTCAGATGGAGACGGAGCCGACGTCGGCGCTTTCCGCTTTGGAGCCGGTTGTTGGTGAACATTCGCCGGAGGAGAACTCGCAATTCGTTATGGCGGAGGAGCACATGTCCGCGGATCCCCTTTCGGGCTATTCGCTCAAGGAGAGTTCGCCGCCGAAGGCGAGTGAAGTCACTCTGGAGGCGCCGAGATTCCCGGAGCCCGTTATGGCGCATCAAATTATGGCTCAACAGGCCGTTATACAGCAGACTGCTCCTCAGTTGACCGTGTCGCAGCCGTCCGTGTCGCAGCCGGCCATGTCGCAGCCAGTTGTATCCCAGCCGGCCGTGCCGTTGCAGGCCGTCTTGCAGCAGGCTCTTTCTCAGCAACCCGTGCCGGTACAGCCTATTGTGAGCGAGGCTGCACAGCAGGCACATTTCATGCAATCACCCGCAGTGCTCTCGGCGATCCCGCTCAAAAGCGGCCTGCTTCCGGCAGCGGCGCCCAAGAAGAGCATGTCGGCCGAGCACCGTACGATGATGATGATGCTCGGTTATCCGGTTCCGGACGCCCCTGACGAGGTTAAGGACGGCCGGAAGTCCGAGATTGCGGCCGCTTCTGGGTCGGCCCATATGACTGACGCTTTCCAGAAACTTCTTGAGGCCCGCGAGAGACTGCATAAAGAACCTGAGGAGGACAAGCAGCAGAGTAGCTTAATGGATTACGATCATGTCGAGGTCCAGCAGCCAACGGAGCCGGAGCGGGATCTTATGGCCGTGGTCGTCGAGCCGAGCCAATAGTTTTGTTTTGATTTGTGCAAGATTTCTCGGCAACCTTCTTGTTTTTCGGAGGTACCGGGGTCTACCCAAATCCTTATCAGTTCCAAGGTTGACGACCGCCTGTGATTTTGGGTCGGTTGTTAGCAATATTCTGTAACGAGCATGTATCGGTGAAGCGGGGAATCCGCGTTTCTTTTTTACTGGGTTGAAGCTCTGTCACGCGATCTTTTCGAAGACGAGAAGATGATGTCAACAATGTGTCAATTTAATAATTGTGAGGGATGCATTTTGCACAGGTATAAAATTCACGGCCATGGTTTAGTTCCAGTAGAATACAAAAGACTTTAGAATTGCAAAGGCATCGTATTTTCATTCTGGCACCATCGAAACGAAGGGCACATGAGTTTTATCATCTTGTACAGTATCGATGCGAACACCTTTTTCTTTTTTTTTTTAAAATCATAGCTGATGATGGTGTAATGGCCAACATTACTACCGCATTCACAAAGCATTAGCAAAAACTAATGGATGATGTAGAAGTCGACATCGAACGAAGCACTGCTTAAACAAAATACTGATGATGTCGTGGTCGGACCAACTCGAAACAGAATGATAATGCGGTGACCGAAACCTCCTACACTATCGAAACAAATCACTTATATGTAGCTGACACAAATAATGACGTGGTGTGTGCGCGATGGCCATGTATGCACTAAATGCATCTCAGTAGTCGTCGCCACGGGAAAGAACTTCTTTGGAGGTAGGCCTGCGAAGGTGATTATTTAATTAATAAAGAGCCCATATTGCAATTCAAGCCAACGTACTTAAGTAAAATGGTATGTTCGTACTGAGCCGTGTATGACCCCTTGATGTCGACGAGCGGCGGGCACGGGTCGATGATGCCGCTGTCAACCAGGTTCTTGAGCGCCATCAAATACTTCGTCTCGCCCAGACGGTCGAGATAGCGACGGCTGTCGGTTGGCGGTATGTTAATTCGGGACATAAATACGCAACAAGTATGCATTTACCAGAACGCGAGGGTGTTAAAGTTCTTATTGATCGTCCCAAGAAGCTGCTTCGCCCTCGGCAGGCTGGTAGTATTTTAGACGCATGAGAGAAACCGGCAAAAATGGAATCACAACTTACCGCAGCGGGATATGCTGGCCATCAAATCTTTTCATATAGTGGCTGCACTCGCCGTCCTCGTGGGCGTAGCCTTTCCCCGTACTGCCGAATGTCTCAATCGCGAAGTACTCGCCCTCCTGCGAAAGAAGCTCAACGTTAAACTGATCACGTAAGGCAAGTATGGCGCCTTTATAGGCACCTCCATTTTCGTCTGATCCGTGCCCTTTACGATGGGCACCGTCTTGCCGTAATGGATCTGGTAAGGACCGATTGAGTGACCATTCAGGTTCCTAATCGGTTTCACTACGGATTTGGCAAAGCTCGCGTCAGTCGGAAGGTGACAGAAAAAGCGAGACTACAAACCATGAAAAGTCTTTCCGTTAATCTCGACCTCGTAGCTTTCCATCGTCTCCTGAATAGCCGCACCGATGTCGCATATCCTGACATCAATGCCGGACTCCTAAACCACCACAAACAACGCGTCAGCATGCAGGCTAGCCAAAACCGGTCAAGATATCCAACGCACTCTAATCCCCGTGTTCGTCGCGTCCTTCACAGCCTTAAGCAGGTTATCGTACATGGGGTCAAAAGCCGTAGTCCAGGCGCAATCGATGATTTTGCCGCCGACATGCACACCGAAATCGAGCTTCATCACGTCCTCATACTTCAAAACGGTCGTGTCACCGGCGTTGGGAGTGTAATGAGCCGCGACATGATTGAGGGAGCAGCCCGTGGGGAAAGCAATGCCTGGCAAACCAACCGATAAGGAACATCGCATACGGCACAGTTCGCAACACAGGTCGGTTACGAACCACAATCAAGCCCTTTCGCCTCGATCAAGTTTCTGGTCCCGTTCTCGATCATCTCGCAGATCTCGATCATCGTCATCCCGGGTTTGATCGTCTTCTGAGCATGCTTTCGGACTTGGCGATGCACCTCGGCCGCCTGACGGATCTCGTTGTACTGATCATTCATCATCCTTTCGACATGTCGCTTCTCCTCCGACGTCGTTCGCCACGTGTTGCTGTACCGACCTCAGTCAGTGCAATGTTCTAATTCAAAGACATCCTCAAATAAAGAAGTAGACACTCAACTCGTCCTTATACTCTTGAATCTCGCCAAGAGGGAAGATCCCGTCAGGGAACATAAGCTTTACGGGCACAGTCGGCGGGCTAGTCTGCTCGACAGCACCTTTCTTAGCGCCTAGCTGCGAACCAGCGGCTCCATCGGTTCCGGCCTTCTTCTTGGAGGACTTCTTCTTCTTTTTCTTCTTCGCTCCTAGGGTAAAAGGGGCATGAGTCATGCAATATCAACGGCCGGCCAGGTGCGTCGCTCACCGCCTGAGTTGTCGGCGCCAGTGGGCTCGATGGCATCGTCGCCATCACTGCCGACATCGATGTTCGCAACTGAGACGCTGGCGGGCTCGGAGTCAGGGACAGGATTGAAGATTGCGGGGGCCATTGCATTCGATCCGCGGATGGGTGAATGCGACCTTTTTGTAACTTTCTTGAATGGAAGAAGCACCTCCTTATTGACAAGTATACGACTAACATGTAGCTAAAGCCACAGAACAAGTCTTTCCCACCCCAAAATATGATATATCGAGGATAGGGTAAAAAACCGGGAGAGTATCCGACATCTCGAAGGCCTGCGGCACATGAGACCGATCCGCGCAAGCGCTAGGCATCAAAGAAGGATGTGTTTAGTAATCGTCGCCGCGAGTGAGGACCTCCTTGCTCGTAGGCCTGTTCAAAAAATCGTATAAAGGCTTGAACCTTCTCGTTGAAGAAAACGCTACTCACTTCAGTAGAATCGTGTGCTCGTACTGGGCCGTGTAAGAGCCCTTGATATCAACAAGAGGCGGGTAGGGGTCGACGATGCCACTGTCAACCAAGTTCTTCAGCGCCATCAGGTACTTAGTCTCGCCGAGGCGGTCTAAGTAACGTCGACTGTTTTTCATGGACTTTAGAAAAAAGTAAGAACGAAAAGTACGAACCAGAACGCAAGTGTCCCGAAGTTCTTAGTAATCGTGCCAAGTAGCTGCTTCGCCCTCGGCAGCCTGCAATTGAGCGAACAACACTCATCAGTACTACTTGCAAAGATAAAGAGTAACCCACCGCAGCGGAACGTGTTGGCCATCGAATCGTTTCATGTAATGGCTGCACTCCAAGTCCTCGTGCACGAACGCCCTCCCGGTACTCCCGAAAGTCTCGATCGCGAAGTACTCGCCCTCCTGCGAGAAGATAAACGACATTTAAACACTCTTCATATCAAACGTCAGCGGCCAACTACCCACCTCCATCTTCGTCTGATCTCCGCCCTTAACGATTGGCACCGTCTTGCCCGCGTGGATCTGGTACGGCCCGATCGAGTGGCCGTTCAGGTTCCGGATTGGCTTTACTAAATTTCGAAAAAAGAGTGAGCACGCGAAGGCCGCTAAAAACAAGATCAAAACCAACCTTGGAAAGTCTTGCCATTGATCTCCACCTCGTAACTCTCCATCACCTCCTGGACTGCCGCTCCGATGTCACACAGCCTCACGTCAATGCCAGCTTCCTATAAATATGGGTTAGCACAGTCGTTTTGCTTCCAAACAAACAGTAACACCAACCCTGATCCCCGTGTTGGTCGCGTCCTTGACGGCCTTCAGCAGGTTGTCGTACATGGGATCAAAGGCCATCGTGAACGCGCAGTCGATGATCTTCCCGCCAATTTGGACGCCAAAGTCGACCTTCATAACGTCCTCGTACTTGAGGACGGTCGGGTCGCCGGCATTCGGTGTGTAATGGGCCGCAACATGGTTGAGGGAGCAGCCGGTAGGGAAAGCGATCCCTACCAAAACGAACGTCAAACGGCTTACAGATATTGGTTAAAAGAAACACTAACCGCACTCCAATCCCTTCGCCTCGACAAGGTTCCTGGTCCCGTTCTCGATCATCTCGCAGATCTCGATCATCGTCATCCCTGGCTTGATCGTCTTCTGCGCGTGCCGCCGAACCTGCCGGTGGACCTCGGCCGCCTGCCGGATCTCGTTGTACTGGTCGTTCATCATCCTTTCCAGATGCCTCTTCTCCTCCGACGTCGTCCGGTACGCGTTACTAATAACATCGCCAGTCAGCACCGTCCAAATGAATCCACGTGCCATCGAAAAAACTCACTCGTCCTTGTATTCCTGAATCTCCCCGAGCGGGAACACACCATCTGCGTAGATCAACTTCACCGGCACCGTCGGCGGGGTCGTCTGTGCCACGGCGCCCTTCTTCGCCCCACCCGCCGCCGATTGGGCCCCAGACGCGGCCGGCTGCCCAGCGGCGCCATCCCCTCCCGTCTTCTTCTTCGACTTCTTCTTCTTCTTCTTTTTCGCAGCTGTAAAGAATGCACGACGGGATTGTGGAGGTTAATATTAGCACCCTCGTCATCGAAAAAGGTTGCAAGGGATTAAACTGAACTCACCACCAGCGGCGCCAGTAGCAGCAGTGTCCTCGGCATCGTCGCCATCGCTCCCGGCATCCAGGTCGGCCGGCTCGTCATCAGCGGCGGCGGTGGTTGAGTCAGCGGCAGCCACGGCATCAGGCTCCGGCTTCTTCACATCATCGGCGGCGGGGACAGCCTGGGTTGGTTCGGCCGTGGCCTTGTTGGCCTTCTTCTTCTTTGCGTTGACGCTAGCGGCCACATCGTCGATGACGGGATCCACTGCTGCACTCGCGACGGCTGGGGCCATGCTGATGTGAAAAATTGGCAATTGACCGCTCCACACTTACCACCAGTAGTGGAATTTCGGCTACTGCGAGTTCATCCAGTGATCTAGTGACAAATCATTGGTTTGGAAAGAAAACAAGTCGTAGCAGAAGTCAATTTCGCTGTAGCAATTTATTGCGAAGGGCAAATGCCTTCTACTTTATTTACGTTGTGCAACCAGCAAAATCATAAGCAATTTAAGATACACTACAGCTTGCAAAAGAAGCAAGTATGCAATTACGGAAAGAATATGCAGTTAGTGCATAAGCAAGCTACCGCCCATTAACATCCACGCCAGGAAAACGAAGGAATACGGAGCAACAGTAACGACGCTTTATATCTCAAGCCAAAGTTACCACAACCCCGCCGCACCTTCCCAACACATCCTTCAGCGGTGTTATATGGCACACCATCTCCGCGCTCCCGTCCCCGCTAACCTTCCCCAAGCATCTCACGTAGACGGGCTCCGACGCAGCGTACGCACCATCATCGGCCCTCCGCAGCGCGTCGACCTTCGCGCGCGGCGTGCGAGACCCGATCACTGCGTCGTAGAAGTCGTCCCCGATGAGCGTGACGCGCGAGCAAAGCTGATCGGACGTGCACTCAAGGAAGGAGAGGAGGTGCCAGGAGACGTAGAGGATCTCGCCATGGCGCGGGTGGAGTATCAGGTACTGTGATGATCAAGCACACCACCGTCAGATTAAAGAAAAGAAGGCATGACGGCAAGGAAGGGTTGACCTCCCTGTACGTGTCGTAGAAGGCCGACACCTGACTCCTCAGACTCTCCCTTGGGGCCTCAATCCGTCTCGCGGCCCCAATCCCGCCCGCGGCAGCGGCAGTACCCCGTCCACCGTCCAGTGGCCCATCGCCGTCGACGCCGTTGTGCCCTTCCGCCGTCAACGTCCTCCGACCCGTCATCGACGACGACCTCCTTCTCCTCCTGTTCCCGCACGGGAACATGCGCGCCCAAAAGTTCCCCCCTTCGCCGCCGTTGCTCGCGAAACCGCGCATCGAGTCCGCGGCGCACGGCACAGTGGACTCGATAGGTTCCGACTCGCGCAGGTGCATGTGCGACCCGCCAAAGAGAACGGGAAGCTTGTCCATCTGTAAACTCCTCGTCACTAACTCGCCATCGTCAGCCCAGCCAGAGGATATCGAAGTGTCGAACAACACATCATACCGTCAATCTGCCCGCCCAAGAAATATCGCACGGACCACTCGACCTTGCGCAGGGGAGCGACGAAGAGCAGGTTCCAGAAAGGCGTGCCTTCCTTCCTGTAGTTGAGAAGAAGCTCGGTCGTCTCCTCGGCGTTCTCGATCGCGTGGCGGACGCGGTCAACGCAGACGGAGGACGTCAGGGGGCCTTGGAGGAAGCGGTAGCTTGTGACGTATCTTGGTGAGAATGGAAGTAAGATGAAGGGCAGGGGGACGTACTTTACACCAATGCACTCGGATCGGGTGTGGCCCGTCAAGGCCACAAAGGCGTCAGAGGCCAGAATGATGGGTTGTCGTACAGTGTTGGGTCCGCGAGGATAAAGCAGTCGCCGAGGCCTTGGAAGGCTGAAATCCTCGTGGTTTTTTTGGTTGGTTTAGAAGCAGATGGGACGCAGGTGAAGTATGCCACATACCCTGTCGCCGATTCAGCGAGCTTTTGCTGAAATGCAGTTAATATATGCATTGATGCTTGGACTCAGTGCGGCTTACTTGGGCAGCGACGACCAGCTGCAGGTTCACGAATGGAGCGAAGCTTTCACATGCGCACATAAAAAGAAGCTCGCAAAGCCGCCGTCAACCAGTTTAAAAATAATACTGACTGCATGCGATACATCCTGTCGAAGCAGTCGTCCATTGCCCTCTGCAACACCGGCTTCTTCAACATCTTCATCATCGGCTTCACTTCCCCCACAAGCTCGTCCCTCTCCTCCGCCGTATCTCCCAAAACGTCGTCAGGCCCTTTCCTGAGATGGCGGTCGTAGGTGTCCCGAAGGACCTTTCTGAGCCTTTGCTGAAGTTCATGGATCTTTTGAACCCTCGTCCAAAAGTTCAACGTATGAACGGCCCTCTCGACCAGCATGTACCTCCCGAACGCGTCCAGGCACTCGGGATCATTCAGACACCTCGCGAATGCCGACTTGCTCAGGAGGCCCAGCATCTCCTAGTCGCGCGGGACGTGGGAGTTCTCGTCCGTCTGGTAGGGTAGGAACAGGTAGGGAGCAGACGCAGAGGCGCCGGGCGTCGCGGCCGACGTGCTGGCCCGCGCGGTCTCGTCCCAGGACTGGCTCCCATCCCCGCCGCAGATCTCCTCCTGAACTGTGGAGGATCGCGACATGCTCAGTGTTTGACAACTACGCTTCAGTTATTCTTCGCCCTTGCTTTCATGATCCATGTTATCTTCAATAATACAGCAGCTACAATTTGATGGCTGAGCGCGGATCCTAGTGTTTTTTTTTTTCTTTTTTGGTAGAGAGAAGGTCGGAATAACCATGCGATAAGTATTTAAAAAGCAAACAATGGAAACAAATTGACATTTATGATGTCCCTTCGTCGAGTATAATCGGTTTATCCATGTGGCCCAGTGCGTTTTGGTTGCATGGGTTTGTTTGGGTTTCAATTTGCGATAACGGGCAGAACGCAACGAGCTGTCAACGTGAATCTCCGCTCTTGTATAGGTCAGGTCCACTGGACCGCGTGCACAACGCGCGATTGATTCAATTCAAGTCCAGCTTGCTCCTCCCGACTTCCATCACCCATTCCCATCACGACATCACCGACATCGCGCGCGCCTCCCTCCCCGTCCATCACCCCGCGCGCATTTTCCCACCGGGAACCTCATCCTCCTCACGGCCCCATTTCTTCCCCGTTAATCGCACCTCATCCCGACCGTCTCCCACGCCGACCCCAGGTCACTAAAAGCCTAAAAATGTTCGCATCCGCCGCCGTCATCCTCTCGGCCCTACTCCTCCCCGCCCTCGTGTCCGCCGACCAGCCGTTTGACGTCGCGGCTGGTTGCGCCGTGACCGTCTCGTCCATCCAAGAAGGTTGCGCCGTCTGCGCCGGGTCCAACGTTGTCGCCAACAATCCCTACAGCAACAACCCGAACCCGACGCAGTGGATCTCGGCGGCGGGTGGCTGCGAGAAGAGCAGAAACGAGACCATTTATCTGGACTGGAGCGCCAAGTACCACACGGTCTTGCTGTCGGAGGTCAGGTTCCGGTATGGGAGCGTTTCTGGTGAGTTTCTTTCTAGGAAATGCAGAAGAGGTAGAGCGCCAAGCGCCTGCATATGCTTATTACGCCAAGGAGATTACCTGGTTTACCTGGTTACCCGTCACAAGGGATAACCTCATCAGCTCCGAGACTCTGTTCTCTTTTTCGTGTCTCTGTCCTCCTTCCACTTTCCTCCCCTCTTACTTTTCCTTGCCATCCTCCTTTCTCCTTCCTCAATTTCATCATTATGCTATTCCATTCACGGTCCCTTCCTTATTCTACCCTCTACCCTTATAATACTAACACCTTTGCCCCAAATGCAGCCTCCGACGTCGAGCTCATCCTTTACTCGGAGACGCCCATGAACGTCCCCGTGCCCACGGCCGTAACCTATGAGGACGGCTCCGACTGGATCGTCTTCGTCTTCAACGAGCCCAACGGCATTTCCGGCATCACGGCGTCGGGTCTCATGCTCGTCTTTACGGGCCTGGGGAGCGCGAGCACCGCGGGGGTCAACTGCGCCGTCGCGGTGAGCGAGGTTCAGGCCTGGATTGGTGAGTTTCATTGAGCACATTGTGGGGAGTGGGTGCTGGCAGCGTCTGAGTTTTTGTTGTAACGTCACCGGCAAATTGAGCCTACTCATCATCCTCTGGCCATTACCCTCCACACATGGCTTCTTAATTCTGACCTTCCTTTGTCCTCTTTCAGGCACCTCCCCCGATCCGCTCCCCTCCTCCCC
>JADGJL010000876.1:0-12558 GCA_027600665.1 Irineochytrium annulatum
CCACTAGCCGCCTCCCCCGTTCTACCCCGCATCCGATCGCAACGATGGCCATCCACGAAGCCATCCCCGCCGCTCTCGCCCACGACTCCGGAGAGACCCTCCTAAAGAACCGCCGCGCCTCCAAGACCCTCCCGACCGCCCCCGTCGTCTCCAAGAAGGACGCCGCCACGCAGAAATGGAACGTGAACGAGCACCACAACGACTTTATTTGGAAGGACGACGACGAGCCCCACGCGTCCCGCCGTAAAGCCATGCTCAAGAAGTACCCGCAGATCCGCAAGCTCATGAGGCACGAACCCATCACAAAGTACGTCGTGATCGCCGAGGTGCTGCTTCAGCTCGGGCTTGCCATCGCGCTGAGGGACTCGCTGTGGACGTACCAGTTCTGGATCGTGGCGTATGTCATTGGAGGGACCTTGACGAGCAGTTTGGTGTTGAGCGTGCATGAGGTCACGCATTTCCTGGCGTTCAAGAGCTTTTTGCCGAATAAGGTATGCGTTGATAGTAACAGGGGGAGAGAGTATGGTGACAAACACTAATATTTAATTATCGTCTCTTCTCTCATCAGATTCTGGCCTGCTTCGCGAACCTGCCGATCGTCCTGCCTTTCTGCGTCGACTTCAAGAGGTTCCACATGGACCATCACAGGTTCCAAGGCGTCGACGGGATCGACGGCGATTTGCCGTCCAACCTCGAGGGTATCTTGTTCAACAACACGTTCGGCAAGCTCCTGTTCTGCACGTTCCAGATTCTGTTTTATGGTGAGTCGTGCTCCCTCGTTTGCATGTCATTTTCTCATGCTAATATTCGTCTCCTTTTCTCTCAGCCATCCGCCCTAAATTGGTCGCTACCCCGCGCACCTACAAGCTCCCCTCCACGGCTCTCGGCTGGCTCTTTTCCTGGTACACCATGAACTACGTATCTCAATTTGCCGTCATGGCCTCCATCGTCTACTTCTTCGGCTTCGTGCCCCTGGTCTACCTCGGCGTCTCCGTCCTCTTCGGCGGCTCCCTTCACCCTATGGCCGGACACTTCATCGCCGAGCACTACGTCTCGGAGGAGGACCAGGAGACGTACTCGTACTACGGTCCCCTGAACTGGCTGGCGTTCAACGTCGGCTACCATAACGAGCACCATGACTTCCCGAGCATCCCGTGGACCCTGCTGCCGGAGCTCCGAAAGATTGCGCCGGAGTTTTATGAGAACCAGAAGCAGTGCGAGAGCTGGACGGGGACGCTGGTGAACTTCATCGTGAAGGATGGGATGGGGCCGTATAACAGGATCAAGAGGACCCTTAGCGAGAGGGAGAAGAAGAGGTGTGATGGGGAGGTGATGGTGGAGGGCGATCGGTTGTAAAGGAGATACCCCTGTTTCATTTGGGAGGTGGAGGAGCTCTGGTTGTGGGGATTTTAATCGCTTTGCAATTCATTCCATTCCATTGTTCTGTTGCCTTGTCACTTATCAGCATCCTCGTCTCCATCTTATTTCGGATTAATTTCCCGATTGACATTTTTAGCGCTTACCCCGTAGAGGACGATTTGGCCTCCATTTTCATTTGCTTGACCTTGCAACGGTTGACGGTCCTTTTACCTTCTCTCTTGTTTTTCGCCTGAAAGGGTACATGGCTCTCGTCATATTTATTTGGGGAGGCAATTTCTTTACTGCACTTTAGCATAATCATGTCGCGTGTATCGTTCCCTAGCTGTTTCGGCGTTATCACATCTTTCCTTCACTTCTTTTTATTCCTTCATACTTCGTTGCCTCTCGTGCAGGAGCGCCCACTTTGGTGTGCCCTTCTGTCTGTTCTTTATATTTCTTTTGCTTTGTGAAGCTTGAGTATTTTCACCTTGCTCAGGCCTAGCGAGGGGATGTCAGCTTCAGGGGAAATAACATATTTTATTTCAATACATGAGCACACGTACATCAGTTGAAAGTGTTACCGCCAGCCAAATGTCGGAGGCGGACGTGAGCCTCATCTATTAAATCTGCGAACGACCGTGTAGTAGCAATCCAAGAGTCAAACAATTTGTTCATCTCCAGGGATTACCGTCGACCGAGCTGTGGGGTGGGCAAGGCGTTGAAGCTCGACGGTGTAGACATTCAACATCAAATAAGTTGGCATCGCCTACGAGATAAACCATGTTCGAGTGCCTCTGCAGGTCCTCGGCCCGTCACAACGCCGAGCGCGCTCCATCCACGGTGTCGTTGGCCATCATCATAACCTCATAGTCGATCTCCAAATCTTGTAGTGCTGCCCCGCCCTCGACAAGGCACTCCGACACGGCCGCCTTATACTCCCGCGTTCGCAACGGAGTCGCAGCACCACGAGGCCCGCAACGTCCATCATTCTCCTCCGCCACCTCCCCCAACCTCGCCCCCAACCCTCGGAACGGCGGTTGTATCCCCTGCCTGAATCCACCTTCTCTAGCAGCAATGAGTGCAGATGGATGTGCATTGTTGGAGTTGGTCGACAACGATGCTTAGGTGCCGCGAACAGCGGCCTTGTTCGCCGAACCACCTGGTAAGCACCTCTGTCCACGCTCCATCCGAAAAGCGGTGCATGGAGCGAGCCAGGTTTTCTTCAGCCATTGCAGCAAGCAATGAGGCGCGATAGTGGAAGAAGGACGGCTTGTCGATCGTCACTTGGCGCACCGGAGCGCTTTGATAGAGGGCGAGCTAACGCTTTCCCAAAGGAGGTGAGCGTTTCGTTGCCACTGCCGTCAGGCGACGGCGCGTTCGGTCTTTCTTATGCTCACGGATCAAGGAAACGTTTTGTGTCCTATCTTTTCTGTGAGTATCCCATGTTAGTTACTCGGGTTACTACCAGAATGCTAGCTCCTCACACTATCCCGGAAGCCCTCCTCAAATCCGCTCAGGACGCTGCACATTCCCGCTCGACACCCCGCTGTTGGGACACCAAAGTCCGAACAGTCAACAACCGCCGTTTGTAATTTTGTCTAGCCTTCCTCCCGCCTTCTTCTTCTTCGCCCTACGCCTCCGAAGCGGCTCTCGCGACTTTTGCTTCCACACGAAATTGGTCTGTGTGGAACCATTCGAGCAGCATGTTATTCTCACGTCGCCGTCTTTCAGCTGACGTTCCGATGAGAGCGCGTCAGCAGCTGCCAACCCGTCGCGGTATTTCCTCATGCTTCACATAGGAAGTCGTTCCCATTCAGCGCGAGGTTTATCCACTTCGCTAAGTACGACAACGAAGACGTGACCCCGGTCGAACTGCTTTTATGCAGAATCGGCCCTTGTGGCGGCATTCCCCCTCCGCTGCTGGCTTTCGTGGTAATCCCTGAACGTGGAGGCTGGGCTGGAAGGCCTTTAAAGACTGTTAGAAGCTTAGTGTCGTCATTCAAAGCGCAGTAAAAGCACATTCACACAGTCTCCCGATATAATCTATTTCATTAACCTCCCTTAGAAAGTCTCTGAGTGCAAATCGCTGTAACGCGTTTAACTAAAACAACTAACTCTTTACACTATCTTTGTATCCATCCTCAAAACCGACCAAGACATTACACACATTCTTTCCAATATGTTCAACATCATAACCCCCCTCCATCACGAACAACGCCCTCACACCCAACTTCCCTATCACCTTCCCAATTTCGCAATAACAATCCGTCGTAAGCTTGAAGTTGCCGACAACGTCCCTCTCAAACGTGTCAACCCCCAACGACACCACCATGTAATCCGGCTGGAATTCTTTTATCTTCCCCTGCACTACTTTCCGTAAAGCCTCTAGATATCTGGCATCCCCCGTCCCTACCGCCAACGGCACATTCACATTGTATCCCTCGCCCTCCCCTTCACCCCTCTCCTCCTCGGAACCCCAGTAATACGGGTAGTCTGGGACCCCGTGCAAGCTCACATACATCGGGTTCCGCTCCGCATAAAAACACTCCTGCGTCCCATTCCCGTGATGATAATCAATGTCCAGGCACACGACGCGCTTCGCCGGATCCCGATCAATGAGAGAGCGGATGGCGACGGCTGCGTTGTTGATGAAGCAGTAGCCGCCGCAGAGGTCCGCGTGCGCGTGATGCCCCGGCGGGCGCGTGAGGGCGAAGATCGCGGGGTCGGAAGGGTGCGCGAGGAGGAGATCGACGGCCGTTAGGGCCACCTGGGCCGCGGCGTATGCGGCATCGTACGTGCCGGAGGAGATGACGCCCGTGCCGTCGAAGCAATAAAACCCGGGTCGTCCGCCGACGCCCGCCGCCGCCTCGCTGACGCGTTGCGCCGCCGGCCGTCGCGTGTTCGCAAACTCCCTCACCGCATACACGTCGGGGAACACTCCGTCAGGATTCCCGCCGATCGCGATCCATCGCTCGTGGGCCGTACGAAGGTATTCAATGTATTCGGGCGTGTGGACGCGGAGGATTGGCGCGTGGCCATGGTCGGTCGGCGATGTGAGTATTGGCGCGATGGGATTCGGCGGGGACTGCAGGGAGTGGATGATCGCGTCGATTCTGGCGGGCGTTTCCTTGAAGGCGACAAAGCGGCCGAGCTCAAGCTCCGTGGATGGGGAGTGGCGCGCGTGCGAGGTGGTGTAAACGACACGCATTGCAAACGGTCGATGTTCAATGCACTGGAGGTATGTTTGACCGTTCTCCACTTTCTTTTGACAAATGTTAAAATGATCCAGGTATGTCCTGATAAAATGCAACAATCGAGATGCATGTCTGATAATATTAAAATACAAGTTGTAGCCATGACGCTTGCCAGGGGTAGGAAGGGGTATGTTTATTGAATCACCTCGCCTCCCAATCGTTTATACAACACCTCATCCTTCATATGAAAGAAGTAAACCGAGCAAAACAACACGACCGCCGACGCCCCGCATCCAAATATCGTGCCCCAAAATGCCCCCGTGATTCCCATGGTCGCCGGTCCCGGGCCCGTAACGTACCCGCTCATATCGGCGCCAGCCTTGCCGGCCGCGTTCCCCGTTACGCTGATGTTCTGCGCCTTGCAGGACGCGGCAATACTGTTCTCGAGAGCGGATGGGGACGGGAGCAGCGTCGGCGCCTCGATAAAGGTGGCCGCCAGTCCCGTGTCACCTACCGACAGCGTTAGAAGTTACGTGCTTCAGTGCCGGGGAAGGTTTATACGTACGAAGAAAAGGCACACTGCTTTCGAACTTCCACGCCCCCGGATTATCGTTCGAGAAGCGCAGGACGGCGTAGCTGTACGCGGGGATAAGGATGACGTCCCGCCGCATAGGGCTCTCATCGGGCTCCTGTAGGTCGCTGGCGGCGTAAGGCAGCTTCCCCATAGCGATGATCTGGAACTGGTGGCCGTGCAGGTGGACTACCAAGAAGAACTTACTTAAAGTTGCGATAGAGGAAGCGGGGAAAAAAAGAACTCACAAGAACGATCATTAACGTTGTCGTTCAGAACCGTGAGCTCGGTAACGCCACCGTCGTCGAGGATGAAGGGGTTGGTGCCGGATCCGTAAACGGTCGGGTTCTCCTTCAGGTCGGCCGTCTCCATCGACATGGCCGTCATAAGGGACGGTACGGCGGGGGTTACGTACGCCACGCCGTTGAAGGTTCCGCGGCTCGTTCCATCCGTCATCATTTGCGAAGTGGCCCGTAGGGTGATCCGCTGTGTGGGCACGAGAGCTGGGATGTCCTCCAAAGGTACGAGGTCCGTGTATGCGGAAAAATCGTCATAGGTAGCGGTGTCGCCCGTGCTCTCGGAGGCATCGAGAACGGTGGACGAGTTGACGAGGGGGTTTTGCGCGTCGTAGGAAAGTATTAGGGTCGCGTCTATCACAAAAATGTTAGATGATGAGAAGAAGGTATAACAAAGGAGGAGCACGCACTCAATCCGATCTGGCCCTCGGTTGCGTCAAAGCCATTCTGCGTCACTTGTACCAGATAGTTATTCTCCGAGTCGCTCGTCTGCTTGACCCCGTACACCAGGAGCCCATACCGCTGCGCCGGGGCGATGGTCAACCCGCTGACTTCATACGGCTGAACGGGGACCTAAGCAATATTTGTCAATAAGCTACAACCTCTGCTTGAACCACATACCCCATCCACCTCGACAATAGTCATGTTGTGATTTTGAATCGCGACCTGGAGTGTAACCTGCGAAGCCATTGAAATCAATCGAACCGAGTGCACCCGATACGGGTCAAACGCAAGAGGGGTACTGTCGCCCTCATTGACCAAAATGGCAGCTAGCGGTTCACGAGTTAGAACAACACCCGCCTCAAACGAACATTGAAGCAAAAAATAAATCGCGACAACGTACCAGGCATCGGCAGTGTCCCAACAGGGTTCTTGACGCTCAGGACCTTAGAGAACATGATGCCGTAATCGTCATCGTACCAGTCCGAGAGGCGGACGACGTGCTCGGCGCTGTACTTGGCGTCCTGCACACCTCGGACGATAAGTGGCACACGGAGCCCGTCGACGCTTTGTCCCTAACAAGAATACGCGAGCTTAGTTATGCGTTCTACGAAGATCGGCGGACAAAACAGTCAAGCTTAAACCTGATGGTTGCCGTTGATTATAAACGTGCCGGTCTGGTTGAGGGTCACGGTATATACCATATCCGCCCCCGGCGGCACGGCGCTTAAAATGACGGTTAGGCACGTGGAACCTGCCTTACAAAATGAAAGAAACCATACCACTGTGAGACAAAGGGTGTTCCATCGTATTGCGCCGATCCTTTGCTTGTGATGCCATGCAGCCGAAGAGCCGTTGGGACATCCAACTCGTTCGTCTAAGAAAAAGCGCGATTACCATCAGAGCCGTCCTGGTTACGAAAAAAAATCGACCACAAGCATACCATCTTGATCGTGATCGTGTCCCCCACATTCACATAAACAGGCGCGACTGGCCAAAGCCCATTGACGCCAATGACCCGACGCGCCTTCACGCCTGCGGGTGCCGCGTTCACATAGGTGATCCTCCAGTCAAGCGCGACCGTGGCGGGGGCACACGGCTGATCCAGGATGTCAACGAGCTTGTTGAAAGGGGCCGTGATGTTGTGTTTGGGGACGGTGATGTCGAAAGTAGACTGGTATTTCGCCCAGGCCGTCAAGGAGATGTTGGCAACGAAGAAGACGTAGGAGGAGGGGGACGTCGCGTTGCCGGGGATCGCGGCCGCCTTGTCGTCGCCGCTTGCTGCTGCTGGTTGTATTGTTGCCATCTGTATCATTTTGATGGAGTCTTGGACAAGCCCGACACCTGGGATGGCGCCGTCATCGTCGCGCACGCCGGTTGTGAGGTTTAAGTAGACCGGCGCGTCGGCAAACTCTTTTCGAACCTGAGTGTGAACACAGCTTAGTCTTAATGAGGGGCGAGCGAAGTTTGAAATAGTGATACTAACCGCCGCAACAAGGGTGGCCGTCATGTTGAGAGTATCGCTCAAACCCACGCAGCTGCGAGAAGCGGAGAAAAACGCCTTACTTTGGACGGGGAAAAATGTTCCATTGTTGGTAAAGTTCATGCTTTGGCCGTTGTTGTAGGTAATTCCGACGGAGAATGAGGCGACCGAGGTGCTGTTTACCGCCCTAGGCATGGAGTAAAACTATATGACCGATAAAGCGGTTAAGACGGACATGGAGGCGCAGAATGGAAACATGAAGTCAGATCCACAAACCTGAAAGCTTTCCTGTGGGAACCCTCCCGTCGTATTCCCCCCCTCAACAGCATCCAATGCGTACACGGCAACTTTCTTGCTCTCATCCCTCGCGGTCAGCGTGACGGACCTTATGGCGTCCGAAGGTACAACGGTCGTCCTAACCCTCACGTCACCGTTCCATAAAAGCTTCCCCTTATCGTCAACGTCGAAGCCGATGCCCACGGGCCTGATGTCGTACGGCTCCATCAAGTTCGACAACACCGACTCCGCGGGGACGCTGTTGACCATCTTCTGTAGCACGGTCGTGCACGTGCTGAAGTAAGCGGGCTCCGAGTTCATTTTCGAGATGGTCGCATTGCCATCCGAGCTGAAGATGCGCATATCCGAGTCGGTCCTAGGCGGGCCCGACACCAGGGGATTCCCGGTGTGTCCCGAGATGTACTCGCTGACGACAGTGTGGTCGTAGATGAGGTTCGTGGTGTCGAAGAAATCTTTATCAGAGTCTGTGACGATGTCCGGGTTCTCGTCCGACTCGACGCCGCCGAGGGTGTGGCCGCACGCGATGACCGAGATCATCTCGGAGGGGGAGAAGCCAAAGTGAGAGAAATTCCTCTGGATATCTTCAAAGGAATCGAAAGTATTTGGGACCATGTTCGGGGACGGGCCGGTGGCGTCGACGCGGCCGATACGGAGGGGCAGGGAGGGACCCGAGCAGGCCGCGACTGCCACGCCGAGACCTGCAGCCAAGAGGTCGGAGTGCGACACGCGGGCATTGACAAAATCCGTCAAGGACTCGAAGACGGGCCCGAAGGTCCCGCTGTTTGCCTCCACATCCAGCTCCCATCGAAGCGACGAGTCGACACCCCACAGTTTGTTCGCAGCATCGTGGCCGGTCATGTCATGAAAGCCAATACGCAGGTTGACGGCATTCTTAAAATTATACAGGATAAATAAAAAGTTCTGGCCTTCACGGGCTCGCAGCATGACGATCTCACCTGTGCATTGCATGGGACCAGGTTCAACCGCTGAGCGAAGCCCAGCGAACGGTAGCCATCCATCTGGTAGACGATCTCCTCCATCTCGTCCCAGACGGGTGACGGCCAGTTCGGGGGAGCGCATGAGGCCTTGTGCAGGAGGGCGAGCAGGCAGCAGGCGACGGACGCCCGCAAGACTGATGCCCGAACGACCATTGCGGAATAAACCAACTGCTCGCTCGCCTTCGAGCTTCAAGCTTCAAACGCGATCAGCAGCCAATTTGGACGTGATCGACTGTGTTTCATTTGGTTTCATATTGCGGTAGATTGTCGACACAAGCATCAACTTCGACGAACAACTTGCTCCGATTCTCGAGGACCACATCTTTCCGAGACGGCCTTACAGCCTCATAGATCACTCTCCTCATCATCATGTTCGGCTTCTCGGTGCCAATCTTCTTCGTGACCTTACGCGAGGTGAGTGCTGGTCAACATCGCCTCGTTGCTTCTCGTGCCG
Source organism: Irineochytrium annulatum (assembly GCA_027600665.1). Lineage (NCBI taxonomy): Eukaryota > Fungi > Chytridiomycota > Chytridiomycetes > Chytridiales > Chytridiaceae > Irineochytrium > Irineochytrium annulatum. The sequence continues at coordinate 9,094 of JADGJL010000876.1, forward strand.
CGCCCGCTGATGGATCTTCCTTCGCGGAAAAGAGCGTTGAGGCCACCATCATCCTGGCCGTCCTCTTGTCTTTCATCCATCAGTCATTCGAGCCCGGGACTGCCATAAGGAAGCGAATGACGGGTTTCGTGTGGCTCGGCACGGGATTGGCCTTCGCCATTAGCGTGGTCGTCGGGGCTGCATTCCTCGTCGTATGGTTCAAGTATGCCACGAACCTGTGGTGCGTATTTCAACAAACCGACATTTGTCGAAAAATGCCATGACAATGATCCTGATATTTTTTCAATGTAACAGGGAAACCGCAGAAGACCTCTGGGAAGGCACCGAGGGTCTTCTGGCCGCCGTGCTTCTCACGTTCCTCGCATTCACGTTCATCCAGGCCGAGGAGCTGACGAAGAAGTGGCACAAGAGGTTGCGGAAGCATTTCGACGTGACGCCTTCCCCCGGCGACGACGTTGACGCCGCCTCTGTCAGCTCTACAGCCTCCAACCAGAGCATGTCCGCGAGAGCGTTTGAGTGGCTGAAGACGAAGTTTGGGGGGAAGAAGGAAGCTGCGGTGGAGGCGAAGGACTCCAGCGTCGTCACCCTTGCGGACGGAACAATCGACAAGCAGGAGAAGGAGAAGGCTAATGACGAGCCCATCATCAAGTCCGGGACCTCCGGCTACTCGATGTTTATCCTTCCATTCGTCACCGTCCTGCGCGAGGGCCTCGAGTGCTTCGTCTTTATTGGCGGGGTGAGAGTTTCGTCCCGGTTTCTGTTTCATTCGGTATGCGGACGTAATTGACGACCCCTCGTTTTGCTTAATCAGATCGGCATCTCGAGCGACCCAGCCACGATCCCCCTCGCGGCGATCGTCGGCCTCGCAAGCGGTGCGGGAATTGGCTACGCCATTTACAAGGCTGGCAACTCCCTTCACATCCGCACCTTCTTTTTCACCGCCACCATGATCCTCCTCGTCATGTCCCTCGGCCTCCTCTCCCGCTCCATCGTCCACTTTCAACGCCACCACTTTAGAACTACCTTGTCGTCCGGCGTGGACCTGTCGGAGGGCTCCAGCGGCGTGTACGATGTCAACGCCACGTGGTGGTACCTCGACTGCTGCAACCCGGAGGAGGGTGGCGTAAATGGCGGATGGCAGCTGCTGGCGGCAACCGTCGGGTGGGATCGGATCGGGACGTACGCGAGCGTGGGGACATATATTGCGTACTGCATCGTGATATCGTTGGGGTTGATTGTCGCGAAGGTAGTGAGGCTCAGGAGGTTCGGGAGGAGGATGCATAAGAGGGCGGCTCGGAGGCAACTGGGGGAGCAGTTTGATGCGCAACCGAGTCTGGACCCAACGGAGCCGTATATGGTGTGCGAATAGAGGATATCCCCCGTGTACATGTGTATTATTTGAGCTTTCCCTCAGTTTTGTTTTTCTTCTGCCGACATTGATACGGACACTCCGTTGCTAATACAACAAACTTCCGGGACGCGTATTCTGCCGCTGTTTGAATTCACTGCAAATGCCCTTCCACAGTTGCCCATAGCAGTGGTACTGAAATGGATATCGAGGGAATTTGACGGCGCTTTCAGTGAATGAATTGGTCGCTGGCCTCCGCCGTGCTAGTCGCATCCATCCTGCTGGCCGCATTGGTTTGATACCTACCGCTATGCTTCTGCTGATTTATAGGAATGGCTCTAGAACTGGCCAACCTTGCCCTCCCGTCTCGGCGACCTCTTTCAATCCTGGACGAAACCGCAACCCACGGTCTCCATCGTCCTCACCTGCCGCAATGCATCCATCGACGCCATTACCTCCGCCGTGTCGTCCATCAACTCGCAGGACTACACGTCCATCCGCGGCAGGGCCATAGTGCTGCCAGAAGCGCTGCGTGAACCCTTCAGCGAGCGGTACGGCGGTTCAAATCCCCCTGGCTGGGATACTATATACCCGAAAGATGCGCGGCGGAGCGTTGTCGGCGTGAGGAATGACGCATTGCAGGCTTCGAATATCGCCGGCGAGCTGGTGGCGTTCCTGGACCATTGCGACGCCTGGACGCATTCAACCGCTGTATCTACTGCGGTGCGCGCCTGGCAGCAGATCGGGAGTCACACGGCGAAGAAGTCGCCGCCGGAATTTATGTTGATGAGTTGGGTCGCGGATACCGGCGGGAAGGGAAGGGAGCGGAATGGCGATGTCGAATACAACGCCTACGATCTGGCGTTTGGGGGTTTGGAAATTGTTGATGATGGTGGATGGGAGAAGATGATGAGGCCGGCGTCGATGATGGTCTCTATGGCGACGTGGCGATCGCATTTCGGGACGGAGCAAGCGGATGTTTTGCCTCTTATCAAACAACCGACCGTCATTGCTGGGGTATCGAATTTAGCAGATTGTGAGGATGGGCTGCAGCGGTTCTGGATAGAATTCGGTCTGAAATCGCTAAAATATCATCGACTGCCAATACCTTTGCTGAAACCGCAAGCGAGTCATGAGGCCAGAAACCGCAGGTGCCAATTGGATTTAAGGTCTATGGTTGTACAAAACAAAAGCCGGGTACGCGAGTTGGCGCTTATGAAGGCGAGATGGAGGCCGGCCGTCTCCGTGATTGTGCCGTTCTATAACGTGAAGAGAGTGTCCTGGTTTCTCCAAGCACTCGAATCTTTACGAAATCAAACTCTGAGCGACTTCGAGATAATCATAGTGGATGACAGTTCGGATAGTAGCATGGAGTCAACGAAGTTTCTTCGTCTGGTTGAAGCTCGCGTGCGTGAGAACAATGAAGTATGGAATGGCGAGCTACCAGTGGCATACCCGATAGAGTCGCAAGCAAGAGATCGGAAGTCGATACCACTTCGAGTAATCCGCCACTTGACAAATCTCGGTCTGTCAGAGTCCCGGAACACCGGCGTACGCGCCTCCCGCGCAGCCTACATCCTCTTTCTCGACCCGGACGATCTCCTCGCCCCTACCGCGCTCGAAAAGCTTCTCCTTGTCGCGCTCACATCCTTCGGTCGTTCAAAGCGCTACCCGGACCGCCGCCTCTCTTATGCCTATACCGGCGTCGTCCACTTCTACGAGGAACCGGACGGATTACCTTCTCCCACCGAACCCCCGGTGACGACGTACGCCGACTTCGATGCGCGCCGTTTGAAGCGCGAGAACTTCCTCACGTCCGCCGCGCTTATCTCGCGAACGGATTATGAGGATGTCGGGGGAATGTGCCCGCGGTCTACGCTGCGGTATTTCGAGGATTACGATTTCTGGTTGCGCATGATGGGCGCGGGCAGGGTTGGGAGGCTTGTAAGAGAGCCGCTGTTCCTGTATCGGAGGCATGCGAGCGGGCAGAGCACAAGCTTGAGGAAAAAGGCGAAAGAGGCGAAGGAGGATTGGATGGAGGAGTTGAGGCGATTCAACCCGGTTGTGTTTGAGGGGTTGGCGTGGGAGGAGGCGGGGGCGTTGAGGCGGGAGAGGGA
>JADGJL010000878.1:0-12518 GCA_027600665.1 Irineochytrium annulatum
AGGGTGGGTCGCGGGGTTGCGCCTTTTTCCACCAAATGCTGACCGCCCGAATTTCACCGACTTCATTGTTTATATTTGTAGTCGAGACGGATGGTCTTAGCGCGCGCGATCGGTGGAAGAAGCTGGACCAGCAGCGGCAAGGGAGCTCTAGTGCACTGCCGAGGCCGCTAGCAAAACCTCCTGCCACGGTCACGGGGTTTGGTGTCGCGGTTGGCGGGATGGGGTCGGAGGACACGGTAAGAGGGGCGGAGGGCGCCGAGATACAGGCCGTGTTGGTGTGCGATGGCGATGGTGCGCTGGACTGTATAACCGAGAAGGCGGCAGTAGATGGGAGCTTAGGTGGAGGGTCGATCGACACGGTCGCGGGCGATAGTGTTGTGATTTAGAAATATGCACGAGGTATATCCACTTCTTTCTGTTATTCTTGGTTAGATTTAATGCTCATTACAAAACTGAAATACAAAAATGATGAAGAATATGCGTAGATTGTTGCTGATACCAAAGTGGATCGCAAATGATCGAATAGGCAGCGGACGGTTGTTCTTCGGCGGCAGCACTCATAATACAGTAACCAGCTTTTTTGACCCGGTTGCTGAGGTGGACCCCTGCAGGAGAGCCTTACGGTATCTCGGCTTCAAGGCGTGTCGAGCTTAACGAGAGAATGTGCTTAGAACTTCGCATGGCGACCACAATAAGGGAAGGTGCCAATCTCCCCGCCCATACTTTATCGCTCTTGGTGTCCTTCAGAACGCGCCGTCGCGTGTCATCGTATGGTCGGCAGATAAAGCAAATGCGCAATTTGACACTAAAAGTATCGCATTAGTCACTCTCAAAAAAAACCTGGACCCCCGGCGTCTTCTCTCTCTCGAAAGCTTGGGCCGGCTACGTCGAATTTCTCGTAGGCTGTGAGTGTCGTGACCTGTCAGGCTGCCGGGCCTGCCCGCTGTCCGTTCACGAAGACGACTGTTTCAGCATCGATGCCGAAGGCCTTCTCCGAACGAACCGGTCGAAGCGGACTTGTATTCGCTTCGTGGCCGCTGAGCTCGTGTGGAGTAATGGAAAGGCGGCAGACGGCAACCCGGCACTCGCATGCACAGCGCAAAGGGAAAGTACATGTTGATGTTGTTATCCCGGTGGCTTGACGCTTGATTACATCTTCTGCGATGGACGTCGTTATCCCTGGCCTCCTGATATCTGATCTCCGCGCAGCAGAGAACGTGAAGTTACTTGATGCGCATCACATCTCCCATGTCCTCTGCCTGGGCTGGGAGTACGACGCCCACAGGGACATGGTGCACCTCAAGGGCAACCATGTCATCGAGATCCTGGACGACGAGGACGCGAACCTCCTCGACCATCTGCCCGACTGCATCGCATTCATCTCGGCCGCCATCGACGGCGGTGGTGTGTGCCTTGTGCACTGCCAGGCTGGCGTGTCGAGGAGCGCAGCCGTCGTGGTGGCGTACATGATGGCGAGGATGGGGATGACGAGGGATGAGGCGCTGGAGAGGCTCAGGGGCGTAAGGGCGGTCGTGGATCCCAATGCAGGCTTTATGATGCAGCTGGAGATATTTGGCGCGATGGGTTGCAGGGTCGACGGGGAGAACCACACATATCGGCGTTATGCGCTCGGTCAGATGGCGCTGGAGCAATCAGGTAAACGTTGTTTGTTATGTCGTGGGTTTTTCACGAGCAGCTGAGTTGCGCTTAAGGGTTGGGACAAATATCAAACTTGCGGCTTGCGCAGGACCCGGCAACCAATGCTCAATTACTTGCACGGAACGGGTGCGGGTTACTTAATGGAGTGCCGGCTTTTGATCTGAAGTGCAAGAAGTGCCGGTATGAGATTCTTTTTGACGTGCTCTAATAACGTAAAAGCCGGTTGTTAGTCACAGCGGGGAATTTAATCGGCCACGACAAGGGTCCCGGCCAAGTTTCCTTCAGCTATCACAAGCGGGATGTTGCAGCGTATGGAAACACCTCTTTGGCAGGCGGATTCAGCCACGCTGTTTGTTCCTCCTACTTCGTCGAACCGATGGCATGGATGGCAGAGGTCACGAGCGACGGCGTTTCTGGGAAGATCAACTGCCCAAAATGCGACGCGAAGCTTGGATCATTCGATTGGTCTGGTAAGCCAAAATACTAAAAATATATGTAGTGCGTTTTCGTCTGAAGTTTAAGTACATAGGGACGCCTTGTTCCTGCGGCAAATGGATTACACCGGCGTTCTCCTTGCATCGGTCGAAAGTCGATGAGGTTTTGGTGGGATGAACTTTTTTTGTTGTTCATAGTATTTACTGTTGCAGTGATTCCGACGCCCCGATGATAAAATCCGGGCTCAAAAGAAGAAGGATTGCTGCCCCTTCAGCGTGCGACTTTCGACGATTCCCCTGGAGATTGACGAGTGCAGGTTGCCAATGAAACCTAGCGCGTGCACGCACATCTCCTGGTCAACAAGAACTCGCTCGTTCGGATCAGGGGGATAGAGGGGCCAGTCTTCATCGAACAGGACGTCGCTTTGGTATATTACTCGTCTCCACCCCATGCTCGCTAGCCCGGTAAACTCATCCCTCTCGGTCTCGTTTGCATTCGTAGCAATAAATATCGCCATTTTTGACAAATGAGAGCCAAAATATTCGACCAGCCGTCGTCGCAAATGAGACGTCGGGGTGAAGCAGCTGTCGTACAGCGTCGTACCCAGCGTGGCGTTTTTGATATTTCTGACCAGGTCGTCACACTTAATTTTGTAATCGCCTCTTCGGATGTGAACGGCCACGTATCCCTCACTATCCAGTCTAAGACGGCGAAGCGCCGTCTTAGCGGCCATCCCTCTTCGTTCCGTCACACGAAGCCCCTCTGTTATTTGACGGTACAGGGATGACGTGTTGAAGAAGTCGTAGAAATGCACAAGGGGGTACTCTTGCTGCAGGCCGAAGTCGTAATACCAAAACATCGAACCAAGTGCGAGCACCCTGCTTTGATCTTTACCGTGCAAGGAAAGCAGCTTGGCGTCCGTGAGCTGATAGTACACGCCAACGTCCCATTCGACATTGTCGTAGCGCAGTTTTAGCGTGCCGCCATAATAATCTCTAAGTTGATCCTCCGATGTCGAGTCGCCTAAATGATGATATCGCAGGCTGCCAACGGAGCGCCCTCGATTCAACTCCAGAAACACTTCCTGCGTAATGATCCGACAGGGCAACGACAGGAGCGACTCCAGATCAAAATACGTCTCGAACGGCGTCCACTCGTAGTCATACGCGCTGAACCTCGTCCTCTGATGTTGTGACTTCGACACGCGATAGCCCAGGTGCGGGAGCACAAGGACGCGATCGAGCATGGATGCCAGCGCGCACGCGGATTTGAAGCCGATAATCTGGTTGCCTAGCTGCTCCCAGGGCATGAACATAAGGAACTTCGAGTTGGTCGACAACTTGTCGTCGAGGATACGCTGGAAGGTGTGGACGACTTCGGGCACGCTCACGACCGTGTCCTGATTGCGCCAGTAGTTCTTTGAGTCGATGTTTAACCTGATTGACTTAATAATCATTAAGAATGAGTACACAAACCAGTCAATCGGCAGGGCTTTAATGCGGCTGTCAGGCATTTCCGTGAATTTGTTTGACTCCACGTGATTCCAATTGAACCTCGTTGCAGAAAGCCGGCTATTCTGCCACTTGACATAGCCAACCCCGGCGACAGCGGCCAGGTTTTTAAAAATGTGCTTCTCAAATTTGTAAGGGAACAACTCGAAGAGGTAAGCGCCGGGCTTCAGAAACAGAACATGCGTCAAAGCCGCCCCGTGCATACTGATAAAGACGTCCGTGTCCGATATGACCTTAATCTGCTCGCCCAGGACCAGCTCGTTAAAGCGATATATGTTCAAGGTTATGGGCAGCCGCTTCAAAGCGTTGATGAGTTCCAGCTCATTTATCACCAATCTTGTCTGCCCCTCCCTTAGGACGAAGGTCACCTGAGGCTGCTTCCGTCTGATGAGTGCCATCGGCTGCACTCCACCAAGTAGCCAATGAGGATCAAGCAGGTGGTGAGCCGGGAAATGTGTCGTATCATGCTTCAGTATGTGGGTCTTTAGAGCATCGCAAAACAGACGGAACGCCCTATTCCGCTGTGTGAATCTCCCGTTTTCGTTGTCCTCCAGGTTTCTTTCAGCGACGAAGACTTCCCGAGTCAACCCGATTACTGCGGCGCGGTAAATGCTGTCCTCGATATCATCCAGCCACAGGATCTGATGGGTGGTGACCGACTGAAGAACATGCAGAAACTGAATCGGGCGGGGTTTCCTGTCCATCAGGACCATCCGGTAGTGTTCGGAGAAAAACAACTTGTACTCGATCAGGGTGTACCTATTGTATTTTCATAAAGCGTTGCAAGAAAGGTCAGGAGCAATACCATGCGGCAACCCCTGCGTAGATCGTGCGAAAAAGGTTCGACCAGAGCACAGAAAAAAATATCGTCGGCTCAGCGATGTACTTTGCAGTCGCCTGGAATGAAGCCGGCGGCTCACTCTCATGTATAAAAAGCGGCATCGCCCCATCATGCGTGGATACAGCCAGGCCATTGGTCGTCGCGTCGATGAGCTCTGGCTGGAACCTAACTTTGCCAGACCCGTACCCGATGCCGGAGACCAGCTCCGATTCCTCCCAGATCCTGGATTGCGACAGATTGACGCCCTGACCGACAAAGATGTGCATTTCGCCTTGCATGATGTACAGGTTGGTGATCAGGCAGGTCTTGTCGGTCCACTTGCAGTCGATGCTCGAGAGATGTCGCTGTCTCCTGTCCGTCAGCACCGCCGGAGCGGCACTTTGCTGTCGCGATCCACCGCGCACGAAAAGCAGTACGAAGGCGACAACAAGACATGCTATCAGTTTTAGTCTGGAAGGACGTAGGCTGCGGCGCGGTTTGAGCATGAAGCGAGCTTCGTCAAAGTATATGGTTGACTCTCAAGCCTTCCAGAGACGAAACGCGACATTGCAAGACTTTTAAGAGACGATGAATGAAGGCTTGCTGGAGCTTCGGAGAGCCTGGTCGTCGGGCGCCCCAAAGGACCGCGAACGGGCCGTGCTGGAACTCACCGGAGTCTTCAGCGATGTAAACTCCGAAGACCAAATCAACCAGGCGGTCTTGCAGCTGGCGGACTACTGGAGGGAGGGGAGCAACATGTTGCGGCAGGCCATCTACAAGCTGTTTAAGGTCACCGGCTGTGATCACCTTGAATCCGTGGACGCGCAGGAATTCGTTTCACGCGTTCGTCAGGTGTTGATCAGCAACGACCCCATTGCAAGGGCTCTAACTTTGAGGTTGGATGTTGGCGCGCGAATGTCGAGCTTACTTGACGCGTCGGCAGGCTGTATGGATTGCTCGCGCAGATTGTACACGACATTATCGAGGTCCAGCACGCCGTTTTAGTTAGCCTCGACGTTTCGGAGGCTGTGGAGTACTATGCCGCCCTGTTTGCAGTAGATAGCATTGCAATTCACACGCGGTCGGCGAGTTTTATTTACCGGATAGCCGAGAAGTTCGAGTCGGTCGCAGACAGTATATATCTTTTATCAAAATATATGCTGATATATTTGCAAGAGCAAGGAGTGTCGATGTCGTCGAAGTTTGTCCGGATTCTGCGACATTTGGGTCGCGACTTCCCCGCCACAATAAAGGCATAATTCGTCCCGCCGTTATCCGCCATTGACAGTCTCCCAACAGGCGCGTTCTGCGGTGGTTAAGTTAGCGCGGATGAATCCGCCTGTAGATTTATTGACGGAGTTACTGGACGCTTCAGCGCAGTTGGTCCAATATGTTCCGAGTCAAGTGCATGAGGAGGTAACCATTAGCATTTATCAATACCATGTTATTAAGGTTGGTCTAGGTTCTTTTATTGAATACTTTTGTGTCGCACCGAAGTGAAACAGTCGTTGCCAAAGCGTTAAAGAGTTATGTAACGGTAACCAGAAACCCGACCCATTTCTCATTCGTAGACTTCACGGTAGGCGCTGCCAAATTCCACATTGCCCAACTTTTTGCAGAACTTCGTGCACTTTTTGAGCTCGACAGGGTCGAGACGGATCAAAGTTTATTGCCTTGCCATTATACAAAATTTGATCATCAATCCACTAATTGCGGCCGCCCTCGACGACGAAGGGAATGGCGCAAGTGTTCGTAATGCACTATTGCAAACGGTGATGACTTATTTGTCATCGGGAGGGCAGCTCGGCGTCGCGTGCGCCACATGCATTTATAGTTTGCACGTACAAGGCATCAACATTGATGGTTTGAGCGTTTAGGAGACCAGCTATTAAGCAATTGAAGAACAGGTTGTGTTTGGTTTGATAGCAAGTTTATGTCGAACCGTTGAGAGACTGTCAACACTCGATAAAGCTGACTCCTCGAAGTCTTACGTATTTAAATCGCTTGCAGTATTATATCGGTGTCTTCAAAGTGGCCCTGCTGTTGTCATCGGCTTTTTGTCTCAATGTAAGTGTAGATAAATCCATACACAACATCTTATGCGCTAAGACCAACGTGCGTTCTCGAGGGTTATGAAAGTCTACCTGCAAACTCGAAAGATAGCGCTCTCACCGGAAGAAATGCTGCAATTACAAATTAAAAACGAACATAAGGTTTTCTCGAAGCTTCAGATTGGTGTAATTGATGGCAGGTCTCCCTACTTGTGTATTGTCTGTCACTATCAGAGTGGACTCTAGAGGCGACCTTCGCGCAAAGCGCTGTGTTTCAAGCTTTTCTAACGGAAACGGAGAGGCGAAGGTCGGGACGTTGGGGCTTATATAAAATTGTTTGTGGAGTGAGAATCGTCCCGGAAAGTAATTTACCAACTTAGGCTCTGATGGCCTTGGCAAGTGGTTACGCATCGATGTCTGTCTCGATTTTAGTTCGGCTTACAACAGTGCGCCCACTCCCGGTCTCCTTCTTTAATCGCTTTAGGAATCTGAGGAAACCGGTCTGTGGATTACTGCCTTACTTCATATTGGAACTGGATTTTCCAAGCTGCAAGATGGCTCGTGGAACTTTCAGGAGGCTATATTGTGGCTGCAGCGTGCGAAAATGACCATAAGGGTACCGAGAGCTGCGCGATCATTTGATAATGAAGGGCTTAGGCACTATCTGCTGGTAGTTTCCAAGCAAAACGTTTCCAGGAGGAGTTTTTAGAACATTGCATTCGGTTTATTAGGAACGTTGTGGACTGCGGGAGTCAGTTGATATCAGAGACGGCCCCTTTAGCTCTTGACCTGATACACAAGAGATTCGACGAAAGTGCCGCTGGATTTGAGGAGCTCGGCCGGCGATATCTTGACATCGACGACAAGAGCGCATGTATTCTGCGGTCGCTGGCCAACTTAGCCGCGACATATGTGTGCTGCGTGCGCAAAAACACTGATAAGTATGTAGCTATGAATACTATGTATTAACTTCCGATATTTCGGCTAGCGATTCGACTTCCCGCGTAAACATGTCTCTTTTAAGCGCTCCGCTACTTAAGGAGATAATTTACCGGCTACAAGACGAAAGGGTTACGTTTGAGGTTTGCCAGCCTTATTAACGCCGACGATTAAGCGCATTACCAGCAATTGAGCTCGAGTTTGAGAAGGGCACTTAGTGCTTGCTTTACAATCCCGCCGTTCTTTTTCAAATCACGTTTAAGTTTCGGTCTTGATGTAAGAATTAATCCGCCATGGAAGGGCACGAAAATGTTGCAAGGGGGCTCTACCCTCTGCTCAAGGTTGGAAGGGGTTGTTAAGCGCCCAGCGCCTTACGAAGGTAACTTTACATGAGCAATGTTACTTAGACATCGACCCCAGACACCGTTATCCCAGCGCAAGTTGAAGCGCGCATTGATGTTGTTCGTGTTACTGAGCCCGGGACAGTTAAGACATCAAACCGCGTACGAAGTTCAATTAGGGACGGTCATTTTGATATTTATTTCTCGGCAAAAATACCCCTGGCGAGCGACGAATCTGCAAACAAATATTTCATCGTCATTACCATGGGCACAATGGACGAGAAAGGGCGGCACTTTACCACAGGACCAACTCTTCGTTTGCCTTTCAACATAAGTCAATTAGAATAATTTTGTGATCTATTTCGTTGTGTCCATAACCAAATACAATGTGCCCAATATCTATCCCCCCGCTGCTTTAAAAAGGAATGACTTTTAAGTGACGTCATGGCCCGCCATCGAGTCTTTTGCTCTTTTGCTTTTCATCTTCAATGATTCGTTTGATGATTTCTCTCCGCGACCTTATTTCCTCCAATGTACCGAACTCAGGAATGTTAAGAGCTTTTGACTCCTTAAACAAATTATTACGTTGAATGCAGGGGTGAGGACTTACCAGTACATAACTCGTCATAAGATCGGAATTGCGGAGAAAGGTATGCGCATAGTGGAGCACAAAGATTCCACAATCACAGTGATTCATCTGCTCCTGAACCTTTCCAGACGGTCAAAGAATTTTTCGAGCTAGCACCTACCTTGGCGTACTTGGCTTTTATTTTCTCTTCTCGTGTTTCCAGGTCTAATTTCTCTTTGGCCTCGTGCTTCAAGTACCTACTCACGGTTTACATCAGCAGGTTGAAATGATATGCTTACGAAGACAAGCATCTCGCCACCTGCGGATGAGTACCTCTTAGACTATCAAATATCAGCAACGAACAATTGTGGGTTTTCGACGTCATGAGGTAGTCGCCCGGATTGACAATAACGGCGAAGTACCAGTGAAGGCTAAAAAAGTTTAGATTATGACTCAACAATTAATGGGTCACAAACTTCTCGTTGATAGGGATAATCAAAAAACGCTTGTCAAAAACTTTAACTTTATTGGTCCAACGCTTCACCCGCGCATGTGCCACTGAACCTTCGCACTTCCTGCAATGAATGATTTCAGCGTTCTCTCAGTTTGTCCTTCCTCACTTGTTTAACTCGTCCCTTAAATTTAACTGTTGATAGAAATACGTATTGAAGATGTAAAACTCCGACTCCAAATCTGCGCAAAGGTAGTTGGTGATATACCTTCATAGTTATGCATCTACGGAATACGGAGGAACCCACCTGAAGTAAAACTCAATGATTGTGTCATTCAAAAACTCTCCTTCCGTAAGCCTTTCGACGTCTTCGGTGTGGACCGTCACAGCGTTTTTGGCTTTAGGAGGATATATTAAAGGGCCGCTGTTGAGCTACTTAGCGGCAAAGTCGTACTGGACAAACATACTCGAGCATGCTGGCCTCCGCCTTCCTTTTCTTGGCAAAGGGCGGTTGCAGTTTGTATTTATCCAAGCCGAACTTGCAGTATAGTGCCTCATAGGCATCATCGCTAAGTTGAATCAGGCATTAGGTCAAAGAGAATATCACCTACGACATTTCATCCGTTAGACATGCGAACTTCTTTGGGCCGTCCATATATTCATCCAAATTCATTTTGGTCCCACAAACGTATTCCTCTTTGCCGGAGCCATTCGGCTCAGGTAGAATATGTAGTACATTCGTTCCGCTCTTCTCTCGCCGCTTCTAATTATTAATCAGCTTTTCATCCTACACATACGTAAAAATAAATCGCGGCATTTGAATCGACAAGAGGTTGATCCCCGGCTTTCAAGGTGACCTATGCTTTCGTTACAAAAAGAAGAGGAGCCCCAATAATTCAGAGGAAAATTTAACGACAACCTTTCCTTCCGGAGATACTTTTAAAATACCTGCCAGTCCCCCATTTGCGCCCGGTGGAAGTTCATGGTTAATGAAGCACAACTCCAATGTCGGGTATTGACCGAAGTTCTAGCGCCGTGTTAGGCCAGTTGCGCTCTGATCAACTCACAAATGAAGTTCTGCCATGGGACGTTTTCGGCCGTTCCGGGACCGTGCTCTCCTTCGAACGCAAGCTGAAGAGGGTCTCCAAGATGCCAGTCATAGTTTTACTGTGTTATGCAAGAACCTTTGTTAAGCTTTGTTATATGTTAGGGCTCGTTTTAACATTAGTTTATCGTACAAACATTATGCTGCGACTGAAAGAGAAAAGAACAAAGATCAAAGTCAATGTGGAAGCAATGAACGTTATTTGAGGCAAACATAAGAATCAACCAACGTTTCGACCAGTCACTTGTAGGGCACTTAAACAAGTGCTTCGTGAACAGATCTTGCATGCCAATTTGTCGTGCTGGTTGTCCCCCCATCCGGACACGACTGGCAAAAAAGCTTCGTTTCCAATTCCCCTCCCCAAGCTCGCAGGCAGCGAGCTTTAAGGCACAATACTCAGCCAAAACGGAATGAGCGGTTCGGCGGGCAAGGTGTTGTTGAGGAGATGGTGGTTGTCGATGATGCAAACGCTGAGCTGTGGCTAGGTCCCCGATGCCCGCGTGGCAAACTACAAAAACAGGGGGTTGATGAGGACGGACGAGCTGAGGCGTCGTCGGGAGGACATGACGGTGGAAATCAGAAAGCAGAAGAGGGAGGAGAACATTTCGAAGCGCCGGAACCTGCATGTGGATGCGAGCGTTGCGGACGATTCGGACGACGAGGGCGGCGCTCCCAATGTGCATCTCCAGGTTAGTCAAGGTCACTTTTGCGCTAGATGTTGACGTTGAGTGCAGGAACAGCTTCCTGGCATGATTGAGGGTGTAATGTCGTCGGACGTGGACCTCCAGCAGCAAGCGACCGCGAAATTCCGTAAGCTTCTGTCGAAGGAGAAGAACCCGCCTATCGAGGAAGTTATTGCTTGCGGCGTCATCCCTCGCTTTGTGGAGTTCCTTGCTTCCGAGAACGCTCATCTTCAGGTTCGCGTCTTTCCATATTGTGCGGCAGCTTACATGTGGTGGCGTGTGGTTCTAGTTCGAGGCTGCATGGGCATTGACCAACATCGCCTCTGGATCCTCAAACCAGACGCAGGTTGTTATCGAGAACAACGCCGTCCCGATTTTCGTTCAGCTGCTTAGCTCCAGGAATCCGGAAGTTCGCGAGCAGGTACTGTCTCGTCCCGCTTAAAATTTGATGCGAATGTGACTAATGCATTGCTCAGGCGGTCTGGGCGCTTGGTAACATTGCGGGTGACAGCGCTAGATGCAGAGACATCGTTCTTCGGGAGGGTGCCCTGCAGCCGCTTTTGACCATTTTGAGTGAGCCGCAGAACAAGCTCTCGATGCTGCGGAACGCTACATGGACCCTGTCGAATTTCTGCCGCGGAAAGAACCCGCAGCCGGATTGGGCAACGGTGCGTTGGAAATAATTATGTGTATTGATTTTCTTCCAGATTAGTCCAGCTCTTCCGATTCTGGCGAAGCTGATCTACGCCAATGATGAAGAGGTGCTCACCGACGCATGCTGGGCTATTTCCTATCTTTCGGACGGCGCCAATGAGAAGATTCAAGCCGTTATCGAGGCGGGTGTTTCGAAGCGCCTGGTCGAGTTGCTAGCGTGAGTCATTCCTTATTATACATTGTTGACATGGTTCGGCAGTCATCGTTCGCACAGCGTACAAACCCCCGCACTTCGTTCCGTAGGCAATATTGTGACGGGAGATGATGTGCAAACGCAAGTTATGATTAACGCGTTATGTCTTCCTGCCCTTTTGATTCTGCTGCAAAGCCAGAAGGAAGCTATCAGGAAGGAGGCTTGCTGGACGATTTCTAACATCACGGCGGGGAACCCGAACCAGATTGGCGTACGTTCTTTTTTCTTGCATTAACTTCCCTAACGTTCGTTTGCTCGTCAGTGGGTCATTGAAGCCAACATTATTCCACCTCTTATCGAGATTTTGGCTTACGGTGACTTCAAGACGAAGAAAGAGGCGTGCTGGGCTATCTCGAACGCTACCTCGGGCGGTTTGCAGGAACCGGAGCAGATCCGTTACCTGGTCCAGCGGGGATGCATTAAGCCGTTGTGTGATATTTTGGCCCTAAACGATCCTAAGATCATCCAAGTTGCTTTGGATGGCCTGGAGAACATTTTGAAAGTTGGCGACATGGACAAACCGAAAAACCAGGGGCAGAATATCTACGCCCACTTCATTGAAGACGCCGGCGGCATGCAGAAAATCAACATTTTGCAGAACCACGATAACTCGGAAATTTACAGGAAGTCGTACCAAATTATTAGCAAGTACTTCGGAGAAGAGGAGGATGCGACGGGCCTCGCTCCGGCAGTTAATCAGTCGGGGACGTTCGATTTTGGGGGCGATGGGATGAATGCCTCGAACGGCGGCTTTGGCGGGTTTGATCTTAGCCGGCAGAACCAGTGAGGAGCTTCTATGCTGGACTCTGGTAGTTTTTTATTTCTTCTTTGTGTTTTTTTTATATATGCCCGCAAGTTTGTCGCGCCCCCTACACTTTACACCTCCACTCGCTCTCCAGCTATATACATGCTTATCTGTGATTGTTAGTATCCCTTACTTATTTTCGCCTTCCTTCAGCTTCTCCCCGTGCGGGGGGCGGGGGGCCGGGGGCGGTCGGTGGCGCCGGCCCGCCGGCGGCGGGGGGGGAGGGGATGGATGGAAGGCGAA
>JADGJL010000879.1:0-12518 GCA_027600665.1 Irineochytrium annulatum
CGCGCGGGCGGGCACCCCGCTTCGGGTGGGGGGGTTTGGGGCGGGGGGGCTATGGGCCCGGGGGGTGGTATTTATATACACCCTTATGCGGGGCCCTTGGGGGGGGGTGGGGGGGGTGGCGCTGCAAACAGACTTTATCAGCGCGAATGCAATACCAAGGGCGATGGGGGTGAAAGGGGCTATTGGGATGGAGTCAGACGGGACGATGGGCGGGGTGGTCATGGGGAGGAGTGCGTGGGCTTTTCCGAAGGGCGATCCGTTCATTTGGACGATGATGGAAGAGTTTGCGAAAATGCCGTGAGTACTCTTCGCGTTTCTTTAAGTGTGCTTCGGCTAATCGGAATTCTTTGAACGAAGGATGGTGAAGAAGCGGATGATCTCGGAAGTTTATAAGAAGCAGTGCGGCGAGGGCAACAAGCGTTTGTTCTGCAAACATGTTTCCTTCCAACCTCCATCCGCATTTGCCCCCATCATGAAGGCAAACTCAACACTCCTTCTATCCCCTTGGTCACATAACTGCGGGCTTATGGAACAAATTGCAGAATGTGAGTTGTTGCCGTTGAGTTTTTTCGCTTTCTAACTTGTCGATCAGCGGGTGTTGGCTTTCGGTGGTTCTATGAGGTTACCGAGGAAACGGGCTTTGAGGAGAAATTTCGGAACAGGCGGTTGGATACCATGCTGGGGGTGGCAATGGAGCTTAGCTGCCCGGCGGCCTCAACGCTTCTCAGTGAAGAGCCAAAAGTGGCGAAGAAGGCCAACGAAACGAAGATGGAGGCCGACGACGAGGGGACCGGAGTCGGACGCACAGGAGGAGTAGATGAGGCGAATCCTGCGGAGGAGGTCAAGATGGGACACAGCCTCTCCAATCAAACGAGTTACAACAACGGAACGACCGCCTGAACAATCATAATCCTGCATCTTTGCAACACATCCATCACCTCACGAGCACGCAGTAAAAGCACATTATAGCATTAAAATACATGGACCTAATCGGGTTGAGGCGCAGCGTCTTTGAAATGTTTAATCGCCTTCGGACTCGGACTTGAGCGGTATATGAAGTGGATGCCCATGCCGCCGGGCAGCCACGATCATGGGGTTTACACAACGCGACGATGTCGTCGTGCTCGAGAACTCGGGCCCGAGGGCCTTCCATGCCACCCTCAAGCGCGACGACGGGGTCGTCAGCCGTCTCGATGTCACGCCGCTGCACAAGCGGCCCGGATACAAACAGTACGTCTTCCTGTTCAGTTCTGGCGTATCGTACTCTCATGTAATGACCCCAGCACGGCGCGTGTCGAGCTGGAGGCTGAAGTTAATGCGGCCGAGATCGCTTCCCTTCTTGGCCGTCTGCTCACGATCGCCGAGCCTCGATGCAAGGAATGGGAGATCCGCGAGCTGGTTTGCTTCCTCTCGACGGACAAGGTTGCCTTCATCGACGCGTTTCTCTCGCACGGGTTCCGGCGGGTCATCGCGCTTCAGGGTGTCTCCGCAACGGACGGTGGCGCGGCGGGCGACGTCCTGGCACTGCAGAAGACTCTCGCGCCCGCCCCAAACCGTCCCGCCGACGCAGTGGACTGGTCGACGCATCTGAGCGAGGACGTGCGGGCTGTTCTTCGCGGGGACGGGGGAGCCAGAATCCCGAAGCAAGTGTGGGATGACGGGACGGCCGGGCGTGGCGTCAGCGAGGCTTACGTCATACGGGACGCGACGGTGGTTGACGTGCAGGGCACGCTGGACATCTACAATCACGAGGTTTTACAATCGACGGTGACGGCCGATTATACTCCGGCGTCGCTGGAGGACCGATACGAATGGTTCAACCAGTTTGGGGGAGACAAGGCGGGAGGCAGAGAGAGGCCGCTCCTGGTGGCGATCGAGCGGGCTAGCGGCGTCGTGGCCGGATATTGCGCCATATGCGAGTTTAGCTTCGTGCCCGGCTGCGACACGTAAGCGTTTGCGGTTGAGCTTCGAAGGACATACTCACACCTGTGCTAAAGAACGGGAGAAATGACCCTGTACATCCACCACCTCCATCAGCGGCGAGGTCTTGCGAGTGAATTGGTCCACCGGCTTCTCCGGAGACTTAAGTCGTCGGGATACAAGGAGATCATGTCGTCAATCGCAGGCGGCAACGTCGCGTCAGCCTCGCTGTGCTTAAAGTTTGGTTTCAGGCATATCGGGACGATCACCGACTGTGTGTACAAGTTCGACACGAGTATTGACAATGTATTCATGCAGCTGACTCTTTAATTTAGACCTTTACATGGCGTTAAATACATCTTCGTTGGCCGAATGTTTACCCGGAGTCTGCCAATTCCCTTTTTTTTTTCAACCAGCTTCTCCCGACTGAACTTCCAGTCCGAAGCTTCAATCTCATCGCCTTCGCATCACTGACAATGGCCGTCAGCCTAACGACGACGCGGGAAAATATCGTCTTTGTCGCAGTTGCTGATATGTTGTCCTGAATCACAATAGAAGCTTTGAACACAAATGAACACTTCATACATGGCGCATGTCCTGTCGGTGCACGAGAGCCAGCAGGCTTACATTTAGTCTGCTTTTTTGTCCTTGAAAACTAATTCGCTGACGGAGCCTTGGGAGTCTGGAGCTATGAGCCTCGGAAGAAGTAACATTAAGCGCTGCCAAGGCTAGCGAGTATTATCTGGCACTTTTAAGAAAGTCAAACGACTGAACGTACTCCTCTTGCGGCTGAAGGCGCTATTGCAACCTTCAGACGTCGGCTTCGGTGAGATTCTACATTTTGATATTGTATTACACTTTCTACAAATAAGTTACGACAGGCTCTCCTCGCTTTCTACCAGTCTACGTGTGAGCAGCACGGTCTTCAATCCCGCCCTTCCCTCCTCGTCGACCTTCTCCTCCTTAGCCTCGGGCTTCGAGGTGGACACAAACTCGTCCACCTCCTCCTCCAACTCGACCACAGGCTCCATCCGATCCACGCCGCTCCCGATCCCCAGCGATGCGTGGCTTCTATTGATGTGCTCAACAGCGTCGCAGGACACGTTGAGCGGATCGATGTTGCTCCCCTCGGGGCGGATGTGGGCCTGGATGAAGATCTCCTCGGGCGAGAGGACCAGGTGCTTGCGATGAAAAATCCACATGTCGGCAAAGCAGACCGAGATCTTCACGGCACAGATGCCGATGGCCAGCTGGTAGATTGTCTGGGTGGCCATATAGAAGAAAAGGAGAAGGGAAAGCAGCAGAACATCTGGCAGGTGGATTAGCAAGACCATAATAAGTAACGAGGCCGCCTACATCCGGCAGCACACACGCCGACAATCGTCGGCAACTTCCAAGGCCTTTTCACATTAGGACATTTGAGCTTTAGGTAAATGTAGGCGGCGGCCGCCGCGCAATAGCTGACTGTAGCGTAAATCGTGCCTGCTCGAAGAAACAGAAAGGTAAGGCGACAAGGGAAGGATTTAGCGCTTCGAGACCTGCATTTCCCAGCGCTGCGGACATGGTGCTTCCAGGCTCAAACCAGGCGAAGATTGCGAGCGTCACTGAAATGATTAGGCAGAGAATGAGTGTCGGCCACGCCTCCTGTCGCTTTGTGAAGGGTAGCTTTGTGTACGACATAAACTCAGGCATGTAGCCGGCTCGCGCAAGCTGCATTGTTAAAATCAGATGATTGGTTCGAATCTCAACGCACACGAACGAACCGCATAAGCTTGACGAGAAAACGCGTATATAAGCGCCAGTACTGCGACGTATTGCTGAAAAGAGCCAAGAGTTTACGGGAGATTAGCAATGATCAAAGTTACCGGCAACGTATAGCAGATGAAAGAGATCGCATGATACGTCGAGCCCGTTGGATCAAGATTGTAAGCAAACGCGAGGGCGTCAACGCCGGGGGAAAGACTCCCGGTCTGAAAAAATGCGCCTGGTCTAACGGTTAAGGTTAAGGAGATACAACTGTTAGAACGCGCTATTGTTTAAGCGGGAGCACATACCCGACATTCGGTTGAATCACCACAACGAGCCAAAACAGAACCGTTAGAGCGCCCAACGCGCCAAGTACAGCCCCAGGTCCATCCGTGACGAAATTATGAGACTCCTCCGTCATCAGCGGGATGCTCTCAAGCCCTGGAGATAAAATATGAAGTAAACCAATACCTAACGCGTTTGTCTCACCGATAAACATTAGTTGTGAAGAAGTGAGGCCGTTTAAGATGCCCATAGCGCCGGTCGGGAACAAAGCCTGCCAAGTTGCCAGCTGCGTCGACGACGTGGCGTTGAGACCCACATCGAAAAACGTGTTGTTGAAGCCTATTTGACTCCAGTCGACATCGAAGCTGTTGACAAGCGACAAGTTAAGGCCAAAGTTGCTCTGTAAAAAGCAAGAAAGGTCAGCGTGAAGGCCCGCTCATTTTCGCAACTCGCATACCAATCCGCCTACGGCTGCCAATACGAGCATCACGGTCATATACACGGACGTCCCGCAAATTTGAATAACACTGGCGAAACCGATCTGGATGGCCCACCAGAGGGGCTCAAGGCGCTCGGAGGTGCCGGCTGTTGCTGTCACCCCTGAAAAAATTCAGCGTCCAAAAAACAAAGGAAAAAAGAAAGGGAAGGAAGGGGGATTACATTGTCCAATTAAGACCATTTCGTATGCTTTTTCGCTATAGTCAATAAAATGATTGACCTCTGTTTGTTCGATACCTGTATAGACACCGTACTCCCATAGCTCACAGTTTCCGATGACATAACCAATAAATGGCCCTGCAAAAATCGTCAAGCGGATGCTTTGGGAGGAAATAAGAGGTACTAACCGAATGCTGCCCGGCTAAAGGAAGCCATTCCTCCATTGAACGGCAGCATACTGTATGAATGCACTCCTCAGCTCTAGCTCACAATCGCAGTCGCATCATGTATACCTCATCATCTCGCACAAAATCAGAGCAAACGACCAACAATACAGCGTGGATATTGCCGTGCAAACCAACACAGAGCCCCATCCGTAGTTCAGCCCGCTGTTCCAAAAGGTGGCCGCGCCGCTCCCGACGAACCCGAAACCGAGCCCGACCAGATGCCAAAGCCGCAGTGACTTTGTTGTGAGCTGCCGCGCCTGGTAGTCTGCAGAAATGGAAGGAGAGAGCGCGCGGACAGGCCGAGCAAGATGGAGAGAGAGAGAGAGAGGAAGGGACGAGAGGAGAGGGATGGAATGAAAGCGAAGTCAGTCACAAACGGTAGGGGCGGCCAGGTCGCTCTTACAGGAAGCAGGCTTGTCCTCGAACTCGGCCTTCACTGCCCTAGCGGTGGTGTGGTGGGCGAGTTTAAATATCAGATGAAAAAAGTACGCGGACCCACGCACTTCTTTATATGTGCCGATGATATGCGTGATATGCCCGAGACGACTGACGGCGCCACGCCGGCTGTTCTCCGGCCCTGGCGGCCCCTTTGCGCGTGAGGCCCCAGATCGGACACAGGCAGAAGCGATGGCGACGCGTCTGCAGTCATCGAGGCGGAAGGGGAGGGGCTGGTGTGAAGTGAGAAGAAATGGGGTGGCCCCGTCGATCCGTCTGTAGTTGCTTTAGGTGGCAATCCCAATTTGAGGATATCCGCCCCGGATTGCCTGCCACGCGACGAATGTAGCCGTCGGAATGGTGTCCGTCGCCGGTGTAGTCTGCCGGCGCCGTCGTCGGCCCACTGTCGCGAACACGGAACATCATCCAAACACGCGATCGCGCTGTAAACACTTGTCAAAATCAGGCCAAACCAGAAACATAATCAGGGCTGTCGGAAGTAGTTCGGGGGCGGATGATCGAACCGTGACGGACAGGAACAGTCCAACTGTCAATCCAGAGTTCACGTCGGTTCTGCCAGCCTCCCATCCGGGTGGTGGGACCGCCCTGGCCGGAGGACGGGGAGCAAGGGCGCGTTCTATCATATTGAAAATTGGGAAGTGTAACATATTGGAGCTCCAATACATCTACAGAGACAGCTGCATAGCGACATGGTCAACGCTCGTGTCGAACTTGTAGATAGAGTCCGTGATAACCCCCACATGCTTGAACCCAAACCCTGAGAACAATGCGACTGACGCGACGTTTCCCCCTGACATCGCCGCAATGACCTCCCTGTAACCAGCGGCCTTGAGCCTGCACAGAAGCTCGTGGACCAGCGCTCTCCCGAGGCCGCGCCGGTGGTGCAGGTGATGGATGTACAAGGTTATCTCTCCAGTCCTTTTTTAAACACAAGGGGGGTCAGTTCAACGTCGTCAGATTAAGTTCCCCAAGGAGGGCGTACGTGTCACATCCTGGCGCAAAGCCGTACTGGCATATGCCGCAGAACCCTGCAACGAGGCCGCTGGCTCGATCAATCGCCACGAGCAGCGGCCTCCCTCTGCCGCCCGCCCTTCCTTCCCCAAACTGCTTGAACCACTCATGTCGGTCCTCCAGCGACGGCGGATGCAAATCGGCCGTCACGGTCGAGGTCAGAACCTCGTGGACGTAGATGTTGAGAGTCCCCTGCACGTCATCCACCGTCGCGTCCCGTATATCATAAGCTGCGCTAACATCACGCCGCCGCGACACCACAGCGTCCGGGTCCCAAACCGCCCTCGTGGTCTGGAAGTCCTTCTGTCCATCGAGCACGGCCCGCATGTCGTCCCCAAGGTGCGTAAACCAGTCCACCGCGTCAACCGGACGGTTGAATGCCGGCGCGAGGTCCTTCTGAAGGACCACGATGTCCTCCGAAGCCCCATCCGCGGTTACGGAGACACCCTGGAGGGCCATGACGCGCCGGAAGCCGTTCGCGAGGAAGGCGGCGATGACAGCGGTTTCGGCCGTCGGGAACAGGCACGCCAGCACGCGGATTTGCGAGGCGCTGCATCTTGGATGGACAGTCGTGAGCAGACGGCCGAGGACGGCGGCGATCTCGGCCGCATCCACGTCAGTCTGCAGCTCGACTCGCGCCGAGCTGCCAGTTTTTAATGCATATGAGCTGTGCGACGCGAAGGAGGTGAACGATCGTTTGAACGTACTGCTTGTATCCGGGTCGCTTATGCAGCGGCTTGATGTTGAGACAGCCGACGACGGTGTCGTCGCGCTTCAGGACGGCTCGAAATGAATCTGGACCGGAGTCCTCGAGCAGGAGGCCGTCGTCGGCAGCGTTCATGGCTTGCGGGTCAAGTCCGACCGCCGCCGGCCATCTTTATCGCGGCGTGGTCATGGCCAAGCCACAAGTATGATTAGGACCACATCACCACTTTGCTTGCTTGCTATTATCTGGAGAGTGCGAACTGGTATTATCCCACCGGTGCTAGAGCATAATAATTAAAGAAAGGGGACATAAACCCAATGATCGAAACATCACAACGGACTGAGTTTTCTTTGCTTTTGCTTTGAATCGATTAGCAGCTTTGACGCTGGACAGGAAGCCCGCATCCCATTCTATCAGCTCTCAGCTCTCTCACTCACCCCGCCCCGCGCTCGCGCCACTCACACTGCGCCCTCTCCCGTCCCCACTCCTGATCGCGACGCACATGTCCGACCTGAAGCTCCCAAAGGGCGCTGTGATGTGGCCGCCGGCCTCCCACACCTACGCCGAGAAGGAAGGTACTGGTCCTGTGCTTGCAGTCCCCCACGCCCTCACGGCCTAACGACGCGACGTTTCCCCAGGGCCATGGCAGTTCGCCGCAATCGTCATCTACACCCTCACGCTGCCCCTCCTCTGCTGGGCGCCCCTCATCCTCTTCTTCGTCGGCATCTTCGTGTTCCACGCGCCCGCGATGACCCTCACGGCAGTCGCCATCTACTTCATCACGTGCAGCATGGAGCCGCCGAGGCCGGAGGATAGGGGAGGGTGGGGGGTGCACAGCTTCGGGCGGTGGTATCGCTCGCTTTGGCTTTGGGGTGAGAACACTCACACTGGTTTAATTCAAAGGCTGACGCCATTGTAGATGAGTATCGCGCGTATTTCCAGGCGAGGCTGATCAAAACGAGCGACACGCCTTATCCGGCGGACCGGAACTACCTCTTCTGCGCCCATCCGGTAATCTCCACCTGGCTCATATTTGTTATTTGCTGATGCGCGAATTTTTAGCATGGTGTTTACTGTTTGGGGACGTTCGGGACATTGGCGACGAATTTGAAGGGAATGGAGGCTCTCTTTCCCGGTAAACTACCAAATTTTGTTTCTGTTGACTTCCTCTTACACGAACCCACGCGCCAGGCCTTACTCTGCACCTGACCACCCTACCGGTCAACTTCCGACTTCCGGTACTTGCTGCTTCAATCTCTCACCCGCTTTATTGCTAACGACTTCCCACAGTTCTGGCGCGAATTCATCCTCGCCGGCGGCGCCATCTCCTGCGACCGCAAAGCCCTCGAGTCCGCCCTCCGTCCCAAAGACAAGTCGACCGGCAAAGCCGTCCACTTGGTGCCTGGCGGCGGGGAGGAGTACCTTGAGATGCGGGAGAAGTCGATCGACCTCGTCCTAAAGAAGCGCAAAGGGTTTGCGAGGATGGCGCTCATCACGGGCGCGAGCTTGGTGCCCGTGCTAACGTTCGGGGAGACGGACCTGTTCTCGAGAATCGACAACGGCTTCACGAGGACGCTATCGGCTTTTACGAAAAAGATTGCGTTAGTTTCTTGCACTTCTTCTTTGTGTCGGCTGCTTTCTGTATTAATCGCTTGTTATCTTATTGTTTTTCTTTGTTGTAACAGCCACTTCGCCTTCCCGGCCTTCTACGGCAGGTGGGGCACCCCATTCGCGAGAAGGGTGCCGTTGACGACTGTCGTTGGTCCCCCGATTCACGTGGACCGGGTTGATAACCCCACGCCGGAGCAGGTCGAGGCGTTGCATGCAAAGTGAGATACTCGTTCCGACTGCAGACTGCCAGACTAACCGTCGTTGCAGGTATATCGAGAGCCTCACCGCCATTTTCGACGAGTACAAGGATATCTTCTTCAAGGACCGCGTTCGCGATCTCACGTTGGCCCAGTGATACCATTAGATTACTATTTTTTACCTTCTTTTTTTCTTCATGTTCATTCGGACATTGCATATCTCTATCAAACATCCCTATTCATCCATATTTATGCGTGCTCTTGCTTTGACGCCGCGGTCGCCTAGAACATAACTTAACGTGAACGTCTTTTATCAGTATCCAAGTGTCGACGTGTAAAAGAAGAAATCGAGTGGCTTGGCAGCAACTCCGCTTCCCTGCTTGGATCCCAGCACCACCAGCTCGATCCCCTTCCAACTTCGCAACCCGCGCGAGAGAAGCTGGGACAGACATGGACTGCGAGGAGCCGGTCAGCAACGCCGCCGCCTCCATGGACGTGGCCCCCGCCATCGACAGCGGCCCATCCATGAGGGTGGCCGACAGTTCAGACGCGGCTGATGCAGTCGGGAAGGTCTCCGACCTGCTGGGCTCCGTCTCTTCATCCGACTTGATGCGCATGCTTTCCAACCTCGCGGCCGCTGGTGGGCTCGCCGACTCCGCCGTCGCTGCACCTGCCGACTCCGCCACCACCGCTGATGCGACCGCCGACGACGGAAGCGCAACGATAGCTGCTGCCGATGAGAACCAGTCGATTACCACCACCAAGATGTCGGGGAACGATCTGACGAGCTACTCGGTCCCCTCGTTGGCGGACTCGCGGGACAACAGCGCTGCGGCTGGCGATTCGACTCTCCCTCGTAAGGCCGCCTCCCATTACTTCTCCTTTTCCCTTTCCTTTCTTCTTTCTTCCTCAGGGGATTCCTGCCATTTCTCTTGCTACCTATCTTTCCTTTCTCAATGCATCGGGATGATGTCAGGTTGATCGGGCTTTTCTGATAGAGCCAGAATTTTTTTTTTAAAATTATTTTTCCACATGTTCGTCATCATCGGAGTGGCATCATATGTCTAACAAATAAACATTTTTGCAGTGAGTGCATCTGCAAAGAGACCTTCAATCGCGCCCGCCGCTGAGCCTATGAATGTTGAGTCCGACTCGAGCGACTCGGCGAAGAAGCCAAAGTTGGAGGAAGCTATGAACAACAACACTGTCGTGGCCGAGAACGGTGACGTCCATGACGCCGACGGCGACGCGAAAATGGGGGAGCAGAAGTCCGAGGAGGCTCGTGTGAATGGTGGGAAGAACGGGAGTCCAGTTAAGAATGTGGAACCTTTAGCGTCCGCCAGCGCCAAAGGCGCAAACTCGTCGGCACAGCCTTCGACCACTGTCGCCCCGACGCTGACCGGAAAGTCATCTGCACACGATGCACTTAATTCCTCCACCCCAAAGTCAACGCCGAAGAAAGAGTCGAGGGAGACGGCGAAGGAGGACACGTCTTTGGTTAAGGAGGAGGATTCGCTTTCCGACACGGCGCGCGTGGTGGTCCGCGTGGAGGAGTCGATGATGAAGTCGGCCGAGAGCGAGAGGCTCGCGCTGATGAGGGATATGGAGGATCATGAATCTGATCTTGCGGCGGATATTGCTGAGGCGGACAAGTTCCACGTCCTCGTTGCCGAGGCCGAACTTTTGGTAAGTCTGTCAGTTGATATTGATTTCAGCTCCTCCTTCTAATATACTTTCGAAACATAGTTGAAGGACCGGAAAGCGCGACTGGATCTCTTGGAGCGCAGCGCGAGCTCACACCGGTCCATCATTAAGAACATCGCGGCGCGGCTGGAGAATATCTCGGGGCGGATCCGCGAAGGCGAGACTCGGATCCTCAAGGCCCGCGGCGGTTCTCTTCACCTGCTGCACTCGTCTTCCAACGGTCATCATTCAACCTCCATGGAGCGACGGGGCGCCGGCAGCGGCTCCGTCTCGGGAGCTTCCTCCGCAAGAGCCCGCGATAGGGACAGGGAAACAATCTCGAACGCCGGCAGCACGCGCGACCTCCGCGACCGGGACCGCGACGTCCGCGACCTGCGCGACCGCGACATGCGAGACCGGGAGCAGGCGCGGGATCGCGATCGCGATCGCGAGCGGGACCGCGAGAGGGACCGCGAGCGTGTCGAGCTCCGGGAGCGGGAGAAGGACCACCGCGAAAAGGACAGGGAGCAACTCCGCGAGAGGGAGCGCGAGCGCGAGCGCGAGATGCGCCTCCGGGACCGCGACCGCGTCGACGCGCGAGAGACCGAGCGCGAGCGGGAGAGGGTGAGGGAGCGGGACCGCGGTGACCGTGAACGGGAGGGGGAGCGGGAGAGGGAGCGCCAGCGGGACAGGGAGCGGGAGGAGAAGTTGAAGGAGAGGGAGAGGGAGCGCGAGAGGGAGAGGGAGATGGAGAGGGAGCGGGAGAGGGAGCGAGAAAGGGAGCGGGAGAGGGAGCGCGAGAGGGAGAGGGAGCGTGAACGCGAGAAGGAGCGGGAGAGGGGGAGGAGGACGTCGCCGCCGATGTCGGCGTCCATCTCGGGCCGCGATAGCGTCCGCGACAGGGAGGTTTTGAGGGAGCGTGATCGCTCTGAGCGCTCAGACCGCGAAAGGGATCACCGTGGCGGACCCTCGCGTGCCGAAGAGATCGACCGAAGGAACTCGCTTGCAGGCTCGACCATATCTTCCTCTCAGATGATGGCGCTGAACGGGGCATCATCCGCGAACGGGGTGGGAATGAAAGCGTCTCAAAGCCCGGGCGACAGGGAGGAGGAGCGTTTGTTTCGAATCATCGACCGGCCGTCCGACAACATTGCGAGGAGAGACCGGACGACCTCGCCCGCCGAGAACGACGACCGGGAGTTCAATCAGGTCGTCGCGGCCATGTCCGCTATCCCGACCCCGCCGGCCTGCCCGCATTTCCAAAGGCATCAATGCATGCTTGGCGGCGAGTGCCCGCGGCCTCACGTTTGTGTCTTGTGCGCTGGACCGCATCCCGTCGTCGGCTGCGACAGGGATCGCAATGTTTGCATCAAGTTCAACGTTGAAGGTGAGATCTCGCCTGTCTGCTTGTTGTATAAAGGTACTAATTCGTTGTGTAGGATGCGAGAATAACAATGCTTGCCGGAGGGAACATCGATGTTTGCGATGCTCCTCGAGGGACCACAAAATTCTGCATTGCCCGATTCGCGCCTCTAACAGCAGCGCTGTTTGCTTTGCTTGGTGAGTATTTTATTGATACTTCTGTGGAGCATTTGCTGACCAATGTATCTCTCAGGAATTCTTCTGGCTCCTGCAAGATTGTGGAATGCGCACGCATGCATGAGTGCTTGCGCTGCGGCGGGAAGCACCCGTCCTTCATCTGCCCCGAAAACGTTCCCGTCCTGATGGACGAATACTTCCTCCGCCGTCGCGACCAAGGCATCATGGATGACCCGGCGTTGGTCGCGGCCCACGCCGTCCACATCGCCGGCGTCGAGCGTCCCGCCCACAACCACAACAACCACAACGCCGGAAACGTCAACGTCAACGTCATGGCGCCAGCGCACCTCCAACGCGCCGCCATGCCCAACGTCGCGGCTGCGCCGTTCGGCATGCAGATGATGGGATACCCCGGCGTCGCCGGAGGCGTTGGAGTCGGCGTCGGGCGCGCGGGCGGCGTCACCATGATGGGCGCCGGGA
>JADGJL010000088.1:0-45330 GCA_027600665.1 Irineochytrium annulatum
TTTTTTTTTTTTTTTTTTTTAAAATTTAAAATATATTTTAAGATTTAATTTATTGCACGAATTTACTGCCTGCAGTGACGTACAAATGCAAGGAGGATGCACGACAAGAAGGGGAACGAACGGACGCAACAGGGGGAGAGATGTTGCGACTGCATCGGCGAAATGGATATCGGCCACGTTCTACTACGGAGAAGACAAAATACTAAAACTGGAAGTTAAGAGTAGTTATACGGTAAAGAAGAAAAGTTGAAGAAGAGTGAAAAATACAGGGAGCTAAAGTCCAGCTAGGAACTATTTGAAAGTAAATGATAGCCAGCAACAAAAATAGGAACAACATCAAATGCGAGTGGAAAGCGTCTATGCCTTGCGAAGAAAGAACACGCCCCTCGAAACCGCACAAGACACTATTGCCACTCAGTCCGCCCTCCGCCTCCTTTTACCACCAGCACCCGTCGTCGTCGTCGTTTTGGTAGACGTCGGCGCCGTCTCGGGGCTCGGGCTCGGGGTCGCCGCCTGGGGCTGCGCGCTCAAATCCGTAAAGCTGAACCCGGGGGTGTCGACCATATCCATCGTGACGTAACAGCCTGCCTCGTCCTGCTTCACATTGCAAGGCTGGCCTTCGCCCTGTCCTCCGGCGCTACGAACCATAAGTCAGCTAGGAAAAAAAAGACGCGTAGGATGGGGTGGCAAGGGGGACGTACCAGATGCGCATGCAGAAGATCCCGTCGCCGGCCTGCTCGACGTATTGCGGGAGCCCCGGGTGCTGCGAAGAGTCGACGCCACTGTAGGGCTCCTTGCCGCAGTTGCGGTACGATACGCCGTCGTACTGACCCCCGTCATCATCTTTAAATGGGCAAGGTCAACCTCCACCCAACCCGGAGCGCGAAAAAAGCAAACTCACAAGCGCCCGGGTAAGACCCGACGCAATCGATTCCCAAAACACCACAGTCCATCCTGCCCGTAATCTGCCAGTAGTGGACGGGCCCGCGGAAATCCTTTATGACGTGGGCAGCCGTAATGGCGCCGGAGGGCATCGAGCGCGCTCCCGGGGTGTGGTAGGAGCCCTGGCAGAAGGACTGGACAAAACCCTCAGCGCCCACGACGGTCGGCTTGAAGCCTTGGTTGTAGTAGGCCGCTTTGAGGTAAGGGCTGTCGGGGTTTGGCTGGTGGGTTAAGGGGGACGTTAGAAAGGGATGTGTGGAAGAGGAGCGGTGGGGGGAGGTTACCAGGTTGATGCAAAAGTTGAACTCATCCTGTTGTGAAATCAATGCAAAATGAGTTAGTATTGCGGTGATATGGAGCTAATGCCTCACACGGTCCCGCGACCGCAATAATCATCCAAAGCACATACCTTGATGTAAACCTGCTGCCCGCTAACCGGCCAAGGCTTCGGCGGCGCGTACGGGTCGTTGTCGGTCCCTACACAGCAGATTGTCAGCAAATCCATACCATATCTAAAATGCCCATCAACTCTACCAAGGTTCCAGTTACGCTCCTTGCACAGCGTCATGTTTGGGTACGAGCCCGGGGGATACGGCACATACGTCGGCTGCGCTGCCGCGAGCTGAGGCTGCGGCGGGATGGGGTTGGGGACGATCCACATCTCTTCGTGTATGTGTCTGTCGGTGGTGTTGGAGCGGTGGGTGGAGCGCGGATTCCGACGGATGGGAAGGAATTGCTGAGATGGGGGAGGAGAAGATGCTGAGAAGCGGAACGGGGGAACAGGTGATGTCGTGCCGCTTTTTACACGGTGATGTCTGCGTTCGAAGCGGCAAGCGCGCGGGTTCGCGACTCGAGAACTGGGCATTAGCGGGCCCGTCCGGATGGCACCGGTGGCGGCGCGCGCATGGCAAGGCTTGAGAGTCTTCCTCTCGTGGTGGCGGCCGGATTCAGTGCGCTTGGACCTGTCAACCAGGGCGAGGAGGCGGTGTGGGGATCAGGGTTGGTGTCCCGGGGCTGATCGTTCCCGTCGACCGGCGTCCTGCGGCATACTCGCCGTTTGTACCGTGCTGGCGGGCTGCAGTGGAAAACTTGACAGGTTCGTCCATTTTGCTGGACATCGATCCTCGAAGTAGATTTATTTATTAATATCACATTTCGTATTCAAGAAAATAATCCATTGAAATTTCTTCGCCTTTTCGGCCCTCAGCGACTGAAGGGCTTGCCACCTTCAATTGCGAGACAATCCTTCGTATGGCGGTATTCTATCCGCCTGGAACCTCCATATCAATGTGCGGCGCCCACCTTTTTTTGGCTCAAAGGATCTCTGTGTCGGCAGGCGTTCTGGACGCGAAGGCGACGGGGAAGTCGGGCGGCCGTTCTCGTCAGGTCGGTTCACTGGCCCTAGCAAAGGTGTACCACTTTTACATAAAATTATGGATGTGAAAGACAAGTATTCGTGAAAATCAACCCAGTTTATTGATGCACACACTGCGCCTCACGGTATATTAAGGAACCACGTCAGTATCGACAAATGCATGAAAAAAGTGGATCAAAACAAGGCATCTACAGCGCGCCAGCAAATGCGCCAGCAAATCCGGCCATCACAGACCCCTAGTTCGCCTCCTCATAGCCGCCGTCCGCCAGTCGTCCGGTTATTCAGCTTTAAAAAATCCCTCCTCCCTCTGCAACCCTTATCTCCAGCCATTTGAGAACATTCATCAAACTGTCCGCAAGGTCGCAGGGATCTTCGCCTCAGTGTCGTCCTTGGTCAAGAGGAACGAGGCATCACATTTCTCGTAAGCGGCGCCCAACCCAAAGCCAGTCGAAAGCGCCAGCGGCCACACGCGCCCTACAGAAATTCAAATGATCAGTGTCACGATCAAAATAAAAAACTCTGCTTTGTGATCTCTATCAGTGCAACAATTGGGCCCAACCGGCTCAGCCCTTCAACGTCATCTTCTCCCAACCTCTTCCCTTTCACAAAAGAGCAAAGCCAATTTCGAAACTCACGCCTGAAGAAAATGAACGACAGTCCAATGCCGACCGAGAGGCCGATGCCCGAGAACATGACCGTGTTAGCTATGCATCGATCCCACTATGTTTCGAACAGGGTACGTTAAAACTCCAAAACACATCACCGCTGCATTAAGGAAACGAGCAGAATACAGGAATACAAGGAGGCAGGATAGAGCTGAGTGATCAAACGGCCGTACCTTGCGAGCAAGCACCTCCTGGCTGGACACACCCATTGCACTTGTCACTTGTCGATTTTCCACTTTTGACGAGCGCCAATTTCGCTTCATCAACGTTGGCCTTTGACGGAGGTTACGATCCACCGTGCCTTCGGTCGGGCGTTCGTTGTATGTTGTCTCTCTACACCTTTTCCCCACTATTTCAGAGCTGATCATCCTACAGCACACGCGAATCCACGATATAATTCGAACTTGTTCTCGGTCCGCCACATCGAGCCCACGCCGTCCTACCCTTCGCAGCATAACACGCGATGAACGACCAGCAGCAGCTCTTCATGCTCATGACGCAGCTGCAGGAGCGGCAGTCGCAGCCTCAGCAGAACTATCGTCAGTACCTCCGTCAGCAGCAGCATCGAATGAACAGCACCCCTGCTGCGGCGTTCCAGCGCCAGCTGACGGCTGCCATAGGACGTATGGGGGCGATCCCGTCGCTGGATTCGAACAAGCCTGGGGAAGGCGGCGGCGTTTCTACGAGACAGCCTGCGCGGGCGAGCGTGCATATGGATAGCGGGCCGACGCCAGATGAGATTCGATGCATTTGCACTATTAGTGAGTTTATGATTGTTTTTGGTTTTCTTTTTCTTTTCCGGTCTTGTGCGGTGAAGGATGTAACCATCAGTTTTATTTTATTACTACTTACTTACTAAAGGGGAGGAATTCGGTGACATGATCTATTGCGAGGAGTGTCAGAAGTGGCAGCACATGGGCTGCCTGAACGTCGACCCTGCTGATTACCCTGATGGCGTGCCGTACCTCTGCGAGGAGTGCGATCCAAACAACCACCCGTATTACAAGGATCGAAAGTCTGCGAGCCGTCTCAGCCCGTTCACCCGGAGCCGTCAAGGATCGACGGGCTGCCCGACGCTTTTGGGGCGATGAGAACAGTTGTACAAATTTTGGGGGTAGAAAACAGTGATTGGTATTGGAACGAGCCATCGTATTGTTATAATACTTCTTGATACTCGCCGAAGTAAACGAAAAAACGAATTTAACATATAAATTTAAAAAAAAATGCAGCGGTTGTCCAATAGATGAGGAGGATATACATCCTAAAGTCCCAGCGAGAGAAGTGGCATTTAGATATGGAAAAGCTCCTGGAGAATTTTGCGTGTGTCATCCGGGGTCGTGACGGCATGGCCGGTGACCTTAGGATGCTCGTAAATCTCGTAGTCGTTGCCGCCCTGTAAGATTTTGAAACAAGTAAGAAGATGCTGCTAACAAAAGATTAAAGCGATAAATTAAACCTTAAAGGTTTTGTCGCCGAAGAAGTGGATCTTAGTGAAGCCCTCGCCCTCAAGGTGACGAAGACAGTACGTCTATTAATGATGTTAGCAAAGTTGTTATAAGTGCGCAAACACAAATGCTAAAAATTACCTTGTCCCAGCCGACGGGGAAGACATCGAAGGAGATCTGACCGCCTGGCAGAAGAATCAAAGTATTAGCATTCGATGACATAACCGAAAGTGCGGCTCACCGATCGAGAACGTCAGGTTATAGTCCGCGAACTCCGCCTTGAGCGCCTCAACCATCTTCGGGCGGATGTTGTGGATCTAAATTCGAGAATCACGGTTAACGAACGTGGCCATAAGCGAGCAAATTTCTCAAAGAACTTGAACATACCTTGTCATACGCCTCAAACTCGTCGCGCTCGGCATGGCTATGGTGAGAACGTGACGTTAACCAATATCTCACGCACACGAAAAAATCCCACCTGCAGTTTCGCCCGATCGGGGAGACATTGATCATCCCAGCGCGGAACTCGATAAACGTGCCGCTAACGTCCAAAATCAATCAGCAACCCGCCCGAAAACCCAAAGCTAAAAGTGTCCCAGTCTCCAGCAACCCACCGCTTCTTCGGGATGTCCAGGTCCGCGATGTACTTAAGGATGAAGTTGGCCATCTTTTTGTACCGGTCCTCACCGAGATGCCCGATCACGCTCTGCAATAGAAAGGCGTCAGTCTACGAACGGATAATACGCGCGGTAGCACGTCGAATGTGAACAGAGAAGGTGTGCCTTACCTGGGACGCGAGCGTCTTGCCTAGCTTAAAGGCCGTGAGCCCGTTCTCGGAGAAGCAGAAGTCGAACAAGTCCAGCGCTAATGGGAGAACGGAATGGCGTTAATCCATGTGGTTGTGTTGTGAGGGACACCATCAGCACACTTCGATCATCAAGGATATGAGGGCCAGTTCAACATGCTAGCCACCCTCCAGAACTGAATGGCGACTCACCGTTGTTGCCGATCTGCTCCTTCTGCTTAATCAAGTCGGAGCCCTGCCCAACATAAATGGGTCAGCCAACATCGGCATCACGGAAGCAGAGGAACGCGGCTGAAAGGATAGGAGCTCACCCCGACGAAGCCGATGACGACCTTCTTGCGGAGGTCGGCCAAGGTCTTGAGCATGACCTCTGAGATCTCGCGGCGCGCCGGCGTGAGGGTGCCGTCGACATCGAAGAGGACGATCGTGTCGGGTTGCTCCTTGTGACTCCACGACATGGTGTTGGATGTGTTGAGGCAAGGGACAGGAGAGGATATGACAGGCCTTGGATAAAAACCCCCTTCATCTTAAGGAGGACCTTTCCACGTCATTTGGAGATCATATACACACTGAAGCACCAACCCCGACGTGGAAGTAACTCTACTGTCTACACGCAAAGTAAAAGCATAACTCTAATCACTCATCATCCTCGATATATCTCTCCTTAATCTCTGCCATCATTTGCAAATAATCATTCGCCTGCCCCACCGCGCTAAATATCGAGTCCCCACCGGCCTTCCCACCATCCCCCTGCGACTCCATCCCCGCGAACACGTACCCATTCGCCTTGTCGACGGCCGAGACGAGCCTAACCATGCTCGCTTTATCGGTCACGCACAACGTCTGAAACCCCACGAGGCCGAACTCCTCAACGAGTTCGCACAGAGCCTTCGAGAGACCCGCGAGGCGCGCCCCGGCGAAACGGTCCTGGGAGAGGCGGTCGACGAGGTAGGAGAGGTCTTGGACCTCGGTGTAGAAGTCCAAGTTGAATGCTGCAGGAGTTTAGGTAAAAACTTGCAAGTAAATACAGCAGCACCTAATTTGCCGTATGATTCGATAAGGTCGATCTTGGATAGGACGTTAAGGTGGGGGTGTTCGAGGTGAATCATTGTTTTGAGGGAGAGGACAAGGGCGGCGATGTACTTGGAGGGATCAGTGCCTTCAAGGTCGTGTTAGTTGCCAACGAAAGCTAAGAGAAGAAGAGAAACCCACATAGATGCGCGTCGACCATGTTCAGGACGCATAACTAAACAATCTTAGTAAAGTTTCAGACATATTCCTTCTTCACAAGGTTTTCGCGGGACATACCCGATAGTCGAGCTTTTCGAGCTTGGCAAGGACATTTCGGACCGATTTGTGATGTGTATAAAGCTCGACTTGGCCGGGCAGATCAAAGATGAAATACCGATCTATCGCAAGGTGAGTACTTAAAGGATATCGGCCAGAGTAAACCTTTGAACGCCTCCAACCGCTTCGTCAGCCAGTCCATGTTCTTTTCGAGGTACTCCAGGCAGTATATCAGTCCTAGCAAGCGACGAGTTGAGCGAAAAGCGTATACTGCATTCTCTTACCTCCATTCGGCCCGAGGCCAAACTCTGTCATGACGTCGTCGAGGGTTATAAGCTCTGAGATGTTGATGTCGCAATGATAGCTGCCAAAGAAAATTCGTTGACACGTCGTAAACTCTTAACAGTCATACGGAAGACTATCGTTTGCAGGATCAAGATTTACGACAGCGACCGGCCTAGACGAAATGAAGACAGGTAAGTAAAACGAGCCAATGAGCAAATTAAGGGAACTTTACCTCACCTTTTCGTCAACTCAAAAAACTGCTGCATCCCGAAGCACGCCGTGGTCTTCCCGGAGCCTGGCGGGCCGAGAACCACCGTTGCGAACTGGACCATCAACTGGCCAAAGTTTGGAGGCTTGAGCAACGATTGGCTTGTAAGAAATATGATTGCCATCCACCAGCTTGAAGGTGACCATTCGCTCGTGCTGACGCGATTTATTCCACTGTGTTCGAGTTCTTGTATGGGTGGATAAATGTAGAGATTCAAAGTAATTTTATTACTTAAACGAACTGGCAAGACGTGACCAGCAACGGCACTGGTAGCACAGCATGTAGATATACGGAACTGCGAGGAAGTTATGAGGCAAAGAACTTCGTTACAGAATCACCTCGAAAGAGAAGACGTGAGGTACAACATCACAGAAGTCATTATGGGGCATCTGACGCGCACACGCCCGGCGCTTTGCTTGGGGAGGAGAGATTGAGCCATCCCGTGTCACTGGTTGCGTTTCGGAGGTGTGGGGACGTAGACGGGCGTGGCCGAAAGGTTGGCATTTATCATCCAATGGTGGACGACGCACTGGCTGACTTGGTCAAGGAAGAAGAATTCCAATTTCTCTCCTTGACATTCCAGCACGGGTAGTTCACCGCCGCGTTGGTGACGTGGTTCCGGATCCAAAATCGCGCGCCCCTCCGCCGGCTAACCGCAAGAAGTAAGGCTGGACGATGCTAACGTTCTAGCTTAGTCCTTCTGGTTGGGGTACGAGATGTCGTGGTCTCCGGAGGCTCCGTGTACAGGTAGGTCTATTGCAGTGATGGCAACTTGGTATCCGCGCTGACAGGTGATAATGGTCCCCAACGAGTGAGGCCACAGCGTTAGGAGGAAAGCGTGTGTCATAAGGAAAGTATGATGCGTTCGTCCATAAAGATCGAGGGTCGGAGTCGTAAAGTGCATCACTAATACTGTGCCTTTTACTTGGCGACTGTTGATGTTCACACCGACGATGTCGTCCACACGATGTGGGCCACGAGGGAATCGCGTTTCTGCGTGATGATGTTGGAAACCCGGATCGAAGCGTCATCACGCGAGCCTGCTCGCCTGGGGCAAAGTTGACGCTCACAGCGCCAGTACTTAGACAGTGGGCGCGACCTGTCAGCGGTCCTGCGGATCGGACCTCACCCTCCATGAATTGGCTTCCACCACAATGGGGCCGTACTACACCAAAATGAGTTTCCGATGGAAAGATTTGCCAAGCCATCATACCCAAACGGGCGGCCACAACGCCGGAGGAGGCGAGAAAATGGGTCGATGGCGTTGATGTGAGAGGGGTGCTCGCGGTAAGTCGAGTAATTTGAATTCGGCGGCCGGCCGTTCATTGTGGGGGCGAGATTCGGGAAATTGGACCCTGGAGTCGAGTGCGAGCGTAATAATTAATTCTCCAAGTTGTTAAGCCCGGTTGAAAGAATAAAAATACCACAGGACAAATCCAGGCCGGCCAAAAATGCTTAAAATCAAATAGCATCAAGAACTGAATCACCATACTGCATTTAGTAAACTGAATTCCCGTGAAAGGGTTGTCAACTTCTTCTTCTGCACAAAAAAAGTGATCCTGACAAGTCCTCCGGATGGCCTTCAGACATGAGGACCTCGCTGGCGACGTGGCCGGCCTCCTCGACCACGCCGACCGAGCATCCCCAGGATGCATCGACGATCAGGAACTTGCGGTCCTGCGAGCATTCATCGAACCGAACGCGCGGCCCGCTTCGAACGACTCCGACATCCCCACCATACTTAACACGCTCTCAGACCTTCTCCTCCGCCCCTGCCTCACCTCGCTCGTCGCTCGGCACATGAGGCCGCTTCTTGTCGACCTCGCTTGCAGGTGGATGGACGACGCGCGCGCACCGACGCGACCCTGCCCTCGCCACGGCGCGTGCCCGCCACATGCGCCGCCACCGACTTGGGATGAGCGCATGGCGGATTTTGCGGGGACGTCGCGTGGGGATGCCGCGACCGTGATGGTTGGTGTGGAAGGGAATGGGAGGCCGGCGTCGCTCAAGCATGATCGGAAAGGGAACAGGGTCGATCGGTCGGGCGTCAGGCAGGATGTAAAGACGTTGTGGCTGATGCACGCGTTCGCGGAGCTGCTGCCTTCCGCGCCACAGACACTAAGGTTTGCAGTTGCGCTTTGGTTGCGCACCATGGACGCCAAATCGTTGACATGCTGCACAGGATCGCGCTCAACATCTTTCGAAAGCGGCCGTCTATCTTCGAAGGGTTCCTGCAGGGAGGGTCCGAGCAATGGACGGACCCGTCGCGGGAGATATGCTTCTTTAGAAGCCTTTACCGGCTAGTACGGGCGTCACCCGCCTTTCTGCACATGTGGAAGTGGGCGCCGCTGCATAGGGCGTTATCTGCAGACTTACTGCAGGCATTATCAAAGTTGTATGCCGCGCTAACGTTGGCACTCGTCCTCCGCATGTCGGATGCCGAGACGGAGGAGTTGACGAGTCGGTTGAAGACGGAGGTGTTCGACTCGGATGAACACGAGCAAACGATGCTAAGGTATGAAGCAACTGACTGTTTAAAGCTGATTCTTACAAGATTGATCGAGGACGAGGCGGTCGCCTTTGAGCGCGCCAAATTATTCTGTGCAGTGCCGTCACGAGATTTACTGACAACGACGAGCTTGCCTCGCCGCGTTGTGGAGTCATCCCACTTATCTAAATACACTGTTGATCTTGCTAGTGTACTTCTTCCTAAGACTGTCGAATCGAGCCGGAGCTCCAACCGGGAAGCAAACGGGATGCTGCTTACGAGGACAACAGCAACGAATTTGCATAGTATTGGCCTGGGATTGTCATTGGGCGTACCTTTGTTGTTGGAGTCGTGTCCCGGTGTGGGCAAAACGTCGTTAATTGAAGAAGCGGCGCGGATAACTGGACAACCCGGTACGTAGTGGAATGTTTCCTGCATTCACTTGTTCTGACACAGCCAACAGAATTGCTAAAAGTGCATTTGGGAGACCAAACCGACAGCAAAGTGTTGC
This sequence comes from Irineochytrium annulatum, assembly GCA_027600665.1. Lineage (NCBI taxonomy): Eukaryota > Fungi > Chytridiomycota > Chytridiomycetes > Chytridiales > Chytridiaceae > Irineochytrium > Irineochytrium annulatum. The sequence continues at coordinate 10,072 of JADGJL010000088.1, forward strand.
TCGGAACATACGTTTGTCAATCCGAACCGGGGACCTTCAAATGGCAACCCGGTGTCTTGACGACCGCTGTCACGCAGGGACGGTGGATTTTGTTTGAGGATATTGATCTGGCACCCATGGAGGTCCTTTCGATTCTACTGCCGCTGCTTGAGACCAGAGATCTGTTTATTCCGTCCCGGGGCGAAAAGATAACAGCAAAGGAGGGCTTCCAGCTATTTGCGACGCGGACGGTGTTCTCGGCAAAAGGTGGTCGGCACGTGGCTGGTCTGAATGCGGGAAGCTCATTGTGGATGCGGATAGAAGTCCGACCTCTACCACTCGAGGAGGTAGCCGAAGTCATTCTGTATCGATATCAGGCCTTGGGACCGCTAATTCCGACGATGATACGAGTATTCGAGGCGATCGCAGCGTATTTTGACAAGACGGTCGGGATCGCCCGACAACTTTCCTTTCGCGATCTCCTGAAGTGGTGCGAGCGGGTGAACGCGTTGTGGAAAGGTACGATGCCGTCCGAGCTAAAGGGGTTCGAGAACGGGTCCGTGACATCAATGGACGTTGATACCGACACGAAGAAAGAACTGCCACTCGGGATCAAAGAAAACCTGCTGAGAGAGGCGATCGACTGCTTCACAGTTATGATTCCCAAAGACGAGGTCCGCATTAACACCACCTCCGTCCTTGGTCATCATCTCGGCATTCCGACCACGCGGGTGGAGTTCTACCTTGATCACTACCTGCCGAACCTCGATGTGAATAACGCCGCTGTCACGGTCGGGAGGGCGAAGGTACCCGTTAACAAAGGCGGGCCCAAAGTTTTACCCCTCCCCTTTGCGGCGACGAGCGTGTCCCTCCGCCTTCTGGAGCGGTTGGCGGTTTGCGTTGCTTTGCGCGAGCCTATTCTTTTGGTCGGAGAGACGGGGACGGGCAAGACATCGGTCGTCCAACATCTCGCCAGCATCACCGGCAACAGGCTCGTGGTCCTCAACATGAGCCAGCAGACGGATTCGTCGGATTTGCTCGGAGGATTTAAGCCTGTCGATTCCGCAATGATCACGTCACCGCTAATGGAGAAGTTCGAGAGCTTGTTTGCGAGGACCTTCTCCGTTGGGTCGAATGCGGCTTTCCTCGAAACCGTAAGGGCGGCGCTTGTGGGTCGGAAGTGGGAGATTGTGAGGACTGGATTTGGCAATGCGATCCGGATGGCTGAGAAGGCTCTAGGGTTTGGGCAAGATTGTGAGGAACGAGCGAAGGATAAGGTACACTAGTGATTTCATGTCCGTGTAATCTAACGTCGGGTAGCCTTTTAGCCGGAACAGTAAGCGAGCTAAGAAGCTAGCGGACGACCCGCGGCTTGTGGACAACTGGATGGAATTCGCGCAGTCATTTGCTGCGTACTCGTCGCATCTTGATCGCGTAAAGACCTCGTTTCTATTCTCTTTCGTCGAGGGCGCCCTCGTGAAGGCTCTTATTCGCGGTGATTGGGTTTTACTTGATGAAGTCAACTTGGCGACACCTGAGACGTTAGAATCACTGTCCAGCTTACTGCAAGGAATCGACGGTTCCCTGCTGCTTTTGGAGAGAGGTGATACCCGGCAAATACAACGGCATCCAAATTTTAGACTATTCTCGTGCATGAATCCTGCGAATGATGCTGGTAAACGGGAACTACCTCCAGGAATCCTCTCGCGGTACACGGAGATTTGGGTTGAGCGGCCGGACTTGAAGCGCCAAGATCTCCTACAAATTATTCGACAATACCTTCGCAATCACCTGCCGCCTGCATCAGCGGGTGACGAAATTTGCTCAAATGTCGCTGGTTTCCACGTTGCTTCCCGTGAGGCTGCCGATGCCGGGAAGCTGGTTGACGGCGCATCACATAAAGTACATATAAGCGTTAGGACTTTAACGAGGGCGTTAATATACGCAACGACCGTCGCGCCGAATTATGGTCTCGTTAGAGGTCTCTATGAGGGATGCAAGATGACATACACCACTATGCTGGCGAAAGACTCGATTGCGTTAATGGATACCATTATTTCCGTGAATCTCTTGAGCGGCATTAAGAACCCGAAGTCCTTTGTCAAGCAAGTACCGAAGCCGCCGGACGCTAGAAACGGCGCGATATCCGGCGCTAACGCCCAAAGCTCGACGCATATTCTTTTCAATGCATTCTGGATTTTGAAGGGCCCACTTCAACCGGACCCTGCTCCTTCATACGTGATAACTGCAAGCGTCGAGGCGAATTTGGCTGCTTTGGCGAGAGCAGTGATGTCTTCGAAGTTTCCCGTGCTAATTCAGGGGCCGACGAGTGTTGGAAAGACGAGTATGATTGAGTATCTTGCCAAAAGGACGGGGCATCGATTTGTTCGTGTAAATAACCATGAACACACTGATCTTCAAGAGTACATTGGCTCCTACGTCCCCGATACCGAAGGTCGGTTGTCGTTTCGAGAGGTTTGTTGATTGTTTTAGCTTCGGACTTATCAAATCATTTTTCTTTTTTAAATTAGGGAATTCTGGTGGAGGCATTGCGGAAGGGCCATTGGATTGTTCTAGATGAGTTGAACTTGGCCCCATCGGACGTGCTAGAGGCTTTGAATCGCCTTTTGGATGATAACAGGGAGCTTTTGATACCAGAAACGCAGGAGGTTGTTCGCCCTCATCCTCATTTTATGCTATTTGCCACTCAAAATCCGCCCGGGCTTTACGGCGGACGTAAGCAGCTGTCCCGGGCTTTTCGATCTCGATTTCTTGAGCTGAACTTCGACGATATACCTGAGCATGAGCTGCAAGTCATTCTCGAAAAGCGATGCGTTGTGCCGCCATCGCATGCAAAAAGCATCGTCGCTGTTTATCGTGGACTTCGCTCTGCACGTCAAAGGTCGAGGATATTTGAGGGGAAAAATGCCTTTGCTACCCTCCGCGACCTATTTCGTTGGGCGAACCGGCAAACGGGTCGCGCTGGCTCACAGCAATCTCTTGCCGAGGATGGATATATGTTGTTAGGGGAAAGAGCGCGGAGGGAGGAGGAGAAGGTGGTGGTCAAGGAGGTTTTAGAAAGGGAGTTGAAGGCGAAGTTGAATCCCGAGGCAATGTATGAGAGAGAATGGTCGAAATTCATGGGAACACTAGCAAAGAGTACCGATGAAAAGGCGAAAGCGTTGGTTGAAGGCGTTGTTTGGACGAAGGTGAAAACAAAAAAAATTCTTGGATGCAGACATATTGAACATTTTCTTCTAGGCAATGAAGCGGCTATTAACCCTTGTTTGCAAGTGTCTTGAGCAAAAGGAACCGGTTTTGCTTGTCGGCGAAACCGGTTGCGGGAAAACGACGGTGTGCCAGATAATCTCGACGTTTCTAAAAATCGACCTTCATATTGTCAATGCCCATGCCGGATCTGAAACGAGCGACTTCCTAGGGTCTATGAGGCCTGTCCGAGGACGAGATCTTGCTTTGGCTGACCTCTGTGGGCAAATCTCTAAAGCCTGGAGTGCTATTGGTATGAAAAGTCAACTGCCCGATGATATACTTCAGGCTTCAAAGAATTTCAACCTCTCGAACGATGGCGTCCGCTTAGCTATCGATGCTCTTGAGAAGAGACTGCAGATGTCTCCAATCGAAGTCTCGGTCGATATTACTGCTTTGCGAGCCTTGGAGTCACAATCCAGGCGACTTTTTGAGTGGAGAGATGGGCCCTTACTCACAGCTCTTCGCGAGGGGCATCTTTTTCTGCTTGACGAGATATCTCTTGCTGACGATTCGGTTCTCGAGCGGTTAAACTCAGTTTTGGAGCCCGAAAGGCTTCTCGTCCTTGCAGAGAAGGGATCGGGCGGAACACATGAAAATTCGGTGCAAGTAGAGGAGATTTACGGCGCAGAGTCGTTTTCTTTTCTGGCGACAATGAATCCTGGTGGGGACTATGGAAAGAAGGAGCTAAGTCCGGCGCTCCGCAACCGTTTCACCGAAGTTTGGGTCCCCTCTATAAGTGATCGATTCGATCTTTCAAAAATCATTGAGCATCGTCTGCAAATGGTGAGCAATGAAGCGTTCGGGCCTGCTCAAATATCAATTGCGATGTTAGACTTTATTGATTGGTTTGCATCTAAGCTAAAGAAAACCCGCGAGTCCGTCATCAGTTTGCGGGATATTTTGGCCTGGGTATCTTTTATTGACGCTCTCTGCTCAACTCGCGATCGAGATAGGCAAGCGATACTTGGTACTCGAGAGACGTTCTACCACGGAGGTTGCATGGTTGTTATTGACGGAATAGGTGTGAATCCGCTGTATGGCGCTACCGTTGGCGGACCAGCCCTCGACCTTTTGCGATCGGAAAGTCGGCTACGTTTGGCAAACCTTTCTGGAATAGAGCTGAAAAGTTCAATTGTCGAAGACCGGATAGAAATCATCTCGACGGATAGCGAGTTCGGTCTTCCACCCTTTACGATTCCGCGAGGCCCTCTCCCTAAGAAAGACGTAAAGTTCGCCCTTCATGCGCCGACTACCTCCTTGAATGCTCTTCGCGTATGCCGCGCAATGAAGCTTCGAAAGCCTATTCTTCTCGAAGGTTCGCCAGGAGTTGGGAAAACTTCTCTTGTAGCTTCTATCGCGGCGTCATCGGGGCGTGAGCTATGCCGGATCAATTTAAGTGATCAAACAGACCTAATGGATTTGTTTGGAAGCGATCTGCCTGTTGAGGGAGGCAATGGTGGAGAGTTCGCATGGAGTGATGGACCTTTTTTGCGTGCGATGAAGCTTGGGGAATGGGTGCTCTTAGACGAACTGAATCTTGCGAGCCAACAAGTATTAGAGGTAATGTGTTTTCTCTGTTCTGCTTTCTCATTTCGACACCTTCAGGGCTTAAATGCGTGCTTAGATCATCGCGCCGAAGTTTACATCCCTGAATTAGACCGTACGTTTGAATGCCATCCGGATTTTAAGGTCTTCGCTGCCCAAAATCCGCAGCATCAGGGTGGGGGGAGAAAGGGTCTTCCGAAAAGCTTTGTGAACCGCTTCACGCAGGTAGGCGGTTTGCTTTCACATTTATGCTTTGTTGACCGGTTATAGGTTTACGTGAGCGCTCTTGAAATGGCGGATCTGAGATTCATCGTCCAGAGCCTTTATCCGAATCTTGCTGTAGACGTCGTGGAGCGAATGATAACGTTTAACATTGAAATGCATCTGGAGACGAATGTGAAGGGCTCCTTTGGTTCTTCTGGAGGTCCGTGGGAATTCAACTTAAGAGACGTTCTGCGATGGGTAGACCTTATGATGTCCGATGACGACTTCTCACATCCGATGAAATATCTTGAAATGCTGTATTCGCAACGAATGAGAAACGAGAAAGACAGAGCTGCTGTTCGTACGTTGTACAGAAGAATTTTCGGTGCGGACTGCATTTCATCGGCGATCACTAAGAATCCTCGATATGTTGTGACCCCGCAATTCATACGTTTTGGATCGTCCACGCTTAAGCGAAGTTTTCGCTCTGCTCTTGGTCTGTCAAGCCGGGACTTTCAACTTTTGCACTGCCATCTTCCTTACTTCGAGTCCATCACTAAATGCATCGAGATGGGATGGATGGTTTTGCTGACTGGGCCGTCTGCGAGCGGGAAGACGTCGCTCATACGTGCAATCGCTTCTCTTGCTGGACAAACACTTGCCGAATTTTCAATGAGCGCAGGAGTGGATGCCGTTGAGCTCATGGGTGGTTTCGAGCAAGTAGATTTGGTCCGGAAGGAACAAGATATTCTACAAATGGTGCAATCATCATTGGAAGTTCTCATTCGATGTTTGTATCAGGACCCGCATCGTCTTCAAGAGGTGGAAAGCCTTCATAGTTGTTTTGACGTTCTAAGCTCCGAAGTGGCATTTGACGTGTCAGGCGTTCAAGTCCTGTTAGGAAAGATGGAGGTTCTAGTTGGGACTCTTAGCGTTGAACAGCAGACGTTGTTTGCTAACTCCGGGTGCATTTCCCTCCGCGATGTTGACGAGGCGATTCGATTATATCGTCGAATTGCTGCTTCGGGAGTTCGTGGTCAATTTGAATGGATTGATGGGACTCTAATCAAATCGCTTGAGGAAGGTCGATGGGTTCTAATCGACAATGTGAACTTCTGCCCGGCCAGTGTCTTGGATCGATTGAACTCGTTATTTGAACCAAGCGGGGTGTTAATGGTGAATGAACGTGGTCTCGTGAACGGCGCAGTGAAGATTATACGACCGCACCCTAACTTCCGGATATTCATGACAATGAACTCGCAATTTGGAGAGATATCAAGGGCGATGCGGAATCGAGCGGTGGAGATATGCCTCCCGGCGGTGGAATGGGCGGAAATCCCTGATGCCGACAAGGCCTCTTCTGATTCCGTTAAGTTGCTCAACGCTGCCGGAGTCCCTGGGGCCCTCTTGCCATCTTTAATCGTCAACGTCCATCGAGAGATGACTTCAGCAATAAAAGCAGTGCGTGCCGGGCAAACAAGCTCTAACCCGGGAGCGACGCCCAGAGACATTTTAACGTTATCACGGCTGACATTGGAAAGGGTTGAACGCGGATGTTCCTTGCGAACCGCTCTATTTATCTCTGTAGATGACATATACCTAGCGCCTCTCGCTCGTGTTTCATCTGTTGAAGAGCTCCGGAATGAAATTTTTCTGGCCAACCCGAAGCTTAGCTGGGCGTATGATGGTGTAAATTTATTTACGTGTGAAGATGAAAAATCTTTGTCGACGTTCTTGTCCCCCGACTGCTGGCCTCAGCTCGTTTCGGGAAACTTGTGGTGCCGCGATTCACGACTTGCAGCGTCGAGCTCTGCCGGATCCGTTGCGCTAACGATTGCTGGCGGCTTTTCAGCCATAGATACCACGAAGTACGATACCCTTATCAGTTCGATTGAGTTGGACAAGGTCGAAACGGTGGCTCTGCTGAAGGCGGCTATGTTCTACTATGTTAGTGGGGCGTCATGGGGAGATTTATACCATCGGGTGAAATGGCTGCAACACTTGACAGACCACCTAGTGGCACAAAGCAAGAACGACGTCATTGGCATTTTGAGGGCATCGACGGACTTTCTTATCCAAAACGCCAAAAACCGAGACGTTCTAACGAGTCCTTATCGTCGGTTACTTCAGTTCAGTGCGCAAGGCGTAAGCGCAGACCAGTTGAAGGAGGAGGTACGTTGTAGTGCGGATTGATGTAGTCAAGTTAATAAGGCGTCTTTAGCCGGTTGACCTTCGCGTTCATGATCTAGCTCGGTATCATTTCTTCCAGCACATGAACAACTTTGAAGCGTACGAGCAGTCATTGGCCATATTCCATCTCCTGTTCCGCGTATCTATCGGGCGGGCGATGGCTAAGGACCATCTTTCGTCCAAGAAGGGAGCTCGTGATCGAGTAACCCTATTCCAAATCTCCGAAGCGTGCCACTCACAGCGAACATCGGAGTCGGCAATGCCTTACCCGTCTGTGAAGTTCTTCTTTCCGCTTATTACTTCGCTTGATCAAATACTTCAATCGCTGGCTACTGACAAACTGTTTACAGATCTAGTAGGCCAGGTATGTCAATTAGTTAATATTAATTTGACTTGTACGTAGGCCACAACAACGATTGTTGATGTACTCGACAAACGGGATTTCGCCCTCCATTCATTCTGCAAGGAAACGTCAGACTTCAGTGAGATCGTCTTTGCTTTGCGTCAGCTTTCTCAGTCAACTGCGTTCTTCGATTTATGCCAGCGAGCAATTGAAGTGTCGCCCGAAGGACCGTTGCAGAAGGCGTTTAAGGTGTTTTCGCGAACTTTGGGTTCCCTAAATACGACAGATTCGGACGCGTCAACTATGTTTTGGAAAACATCCATCGTGACAATCTTGAAGTTCGAGGACTTATCAAAGATCGAGTCCCTTTTGTTTGCGATAAATAAAGGGCTTTCGCTTTCAGTTGATAATCTTGCTAGTAGGTTGACAAAGCGACCGATTTGGTTTAATTCGCGGCAGCATTTCTATGGCACCCCTTATTTGGGCTCAGTGACACTCGGAAGCGAACGCTTGTTGAAAGCGTCTCAACTCTCTATTTTCTTGATGAAGATGCGTCCGGACCGCCGACCGATTTGAGGAAAGTGATTGCCCGCATTCCGGAGGTTTCTTTTCGTTTATAAAATCACCTTTAAAGGATTCGTAGGAGCTCTCCACGACGATAGCAGGATATGCAGAAAAGCAGTCCGCTTTACGGCAGTTGATAGTGAAGATTCCATACGGTGATGGAATGAGGGTGCAACTCCCTCTTTCTGTTGCTACGTCTCTCGCTCAAAAGGCGGCCGCTTTTGGAAGTTGGCCGATAGCGGATGCTATTTCGCTGACAAATCAGTTTGTGGTACTCTTACGGATCCTTCAAATGACGGATGATAAGATCGATCTACAGGTACAATTCTTAGCGTTTGGAAAGTCAACTTCTTACGCAAGTTACAGAAAAAGCTCGAAAGTCTTATCCCCGAAATTTCTCATTACATTCAATTCAATCTATCGGAGAGCTCGCGACCTTGTCTGGATGTCGAACCTCTACAACGATTAATCTGGGCCGTAAGCAGCGAGGGTAGCCGATTACTTTCAGGTGAGTCTGAAACTTCCTCTTGTTCTAACACTACTGCCAGATGTTGCGCTCGAACACTTCTGCCGAGTCGCGTTTCATGACTCGATATACAGGTGGCATCGGTCGTTGTGGGACAACTCTTACTCGCAGTGGCGTTCGACGTTGAAGCTGGTTCTTGGTCAGGACTTCCTGCATGGCTCTGTGCTTCCTGCTATTGGTATTGACAGCCCTTTTCAAAAGGTTTGTGTCGCTCCGGGTCGTTTCCTTTTGTACTCAAATTATTACTCCCGATTTCAGTCCGGTTTTAGACCCTTCATGCTGCCGCCCAATCAGTCGGTCATGACAGAGTTTTGCTTAGAGCTATTGTTTGTTGTAATTCACGCAGACGCATTCTAACTATTGCCTGCAGAAGTACATTGAGTCCAATTCCGCTCTATGCGTACACGCCGAAGATTCAACAGTTCAGAAAAGTTCTAGGTTATCTTGCAAAATCTATTTCAGAAGTCCACTTCAATAGCATAGATGACACCTACGTGCTGATATCATGTGCTTGGCAGGTACGGTGTAAAGCCTCTGCCTAGGTGTCTAACTTTAACTTAGATGGTTTCAGGTCATTCTAAAGCGTTTGGTGATGAGGAGATGGAGCTAGTGAACGTTCAATTTGGGCGGCTAGCGGCCGTCGCCAACAATGCTGGAGACTTAAGTTGTTTGCCCGATATCATTTCCCACATTATTACTAGCTTCGATAGAATCACTAGTCACTCGCTGAGGGTGAAATTCAAGAAACTTGTCTCGCCCGTTTTGGAAGCGATCAAGCAATTGTTAAGAGACCGAAGCAATGACTTAAGTCGAGGAAGAAGCTGGATGCTATATGGAATTGCGTTTCTCAGGCTGTATATTCCGGATGTCCCCGTCGATCCTGCTCTTGAGCCCGCCTCGGAAATTCGTTACTTACAACAAATATCGGTCGGCCTACAAGCAAGCATGTTGGTGCGCGAACACCTAGATGAAGTCCGTTTGGGGAACGGGAACTATGTCGCCACGGAAGAGATGGCTACGTTGGAAGACATAAAGGCTTCCCAACAAGCTCGTCTGCAGTGTGTTGCTTTCAGGCCCAGGAAGTCTCAAATCAGTGATATCGTCAAGGATCTTAAGTTTATGGCCGACGGTTTGCTCAGCGAAGCGGCTGTAGCTAAGATATTTGCTGCTCTCGATGGCGGATCGTTTCCGGAAGAGCAAGAATTGTTCTTGCAGGATTCTTTGGAGGCCTTCATTAGTCGGTTAGAGGCCAAATTCGTCAACTACCGCGACGTTCTTCAGCCAGTGTATTTGGCTATATACCTGTTCAAGTACGGCCTCCGGTTGTCGGTGATAAAGCAGCAAACCTCTGAAAATGCGGAAGAAGTAAGATGTGCTCTCACGGAGTTGTTGCGGTTTGTGAAGAACCGGTCGACAAATTTCCAGACGTCACCTAAAAGGACTATTAAGTTGATTAGGGACTCTACTAGAATGACAAAGGCTGAGAATGACGCTATTTCGTTAAAGATTTACTTGGCCGAGTTAAGTAGAGTGTATTCAACGTCTCTTTTGAATGGCGGATCGAAGGCGGTGTTGGAGGTCACGAACAGCTTGCTTGGCGAGTTCGTAGACATGTGGTTGGAAACTGAAAAGAAACGCACGGATGATGCTAAAGCCTCCGAAGAGTTCTATAAAATTAAAGAACGGCGTCACGATGTCATGACTGAAGACGACATAGATGAAGCGGAGTTGAAACAAAGTTTCCCGGACTTCTATACGGATTTTCAGGACCTAGAACTCAAACAAGACAATGACGCTAACGCTGCGACACCGTCGACTACTGAAGCTAACGAGGGTATTGATGACAGTCTCGCCGAAATTGTCCGCGAACTCCACGATAAATTGGTTAAATCCTGGTCTGGGCCTCCGGAAGGCCAAGTGGAGCGCTTTGTGGGGTCGTGGAAAGATGCGGTTTTGAAGTCGTACGAAACAGCAGGACTACTGTACAAGCAGGGGTCGGTGCAAGTTGCTCAGAACGTTGATTTGGAAACCCAAGGGACCCATCTTTATCTTTCCTCGGTACGATCACAGGCGGTTCAGGAGGTTCAATCAACACCCCAAGATAGTCACGTGCCTCAAGAGACCTCCGATAGGAATGAACTTTCTGAAGCCTACTGCGATTTCTATAAGGACTGCAATTTAGTACAGTCTCGACGTATACTTCCAATCCTAATGCGATTCGACGCGAAGCTGTCATCTCTTATCCAGCAGTGGCCAGAACATGCTGTATTAAGCCAATTGTCGATGATATGCATTCGTATCGCGAGTTTCTCTATTGAGTCGCCCGTCATGAAGTTCCTCACAGGCGCTGAGTTATTATTACATAAGTGCCAAGACTGGGAATCATATGCTAGCCGTGATAACTCTTTGAAGACGCACATGGATGATTTGACATCTTTGATAGTTAGCTGGCGGCAGCTCGAGCTGAGAAGCTGGCGCCAACTTCTTAATGTTGAAGATAGACGTGCGGAGGCGACATCTTCGAAGTTATGGTTCCACATGTTCCAGCTTGCCATAGGAGTTTCCCTGTCCGCTGATAAGGTTAGTGTCCACATATTAATGCTGGACTAACTTTCTGTAGGACGACGAAGGTGAGCGCAGCAGCGAGGAACTTACGAGGCAAATACTCTTGACGTTGGACCAGTTTTGTCTTACAGCAACATTGGGCGATTTCAAAGGGCGTCTCAGGATCATCTCAACGTTCTACGAGCATCTCTCCGCAATGGAGCGGGTTGATATATCAACTGCGCGAATGAGGACCGTCCTTAATGCGCTTTCGAATGTGCACAAGTACTACTCGCAATTCTTGTCCGATGTGATAGTTACCGTGGACGGTCACCGAAAACCTATCTTGAAAGAGTTGAACGGATACGTCAAGATTGCGACATGGAAGGATATAAACACATTCGCACTTCAAGAGAGCGCCAAAAGGTCCCACTATCACCTTCACAAGTTTGTTCGCAAATACCGGGATATCTTGAACATGCCTATAAAGCAACTTATCGAGACATCTTGGCATAAGAAAGCGATCGACCCGATGAGATGGGCAGAAACTGCTGACGTTACCGCATCTTGGAAGGTTCATGCTGTTAACTCGGTCTCAATGTTGCAAATCCCGGCTGTAAAGGCCAGCAGTAGGACTTTCGCAGGCCGCTACCTTGAGGTTGGCGAACTGTTTAAACGGATGAAGGGGTTGGCTAAAACAATCGTCTTTGGTAATTTCCTTTCGCTTCGTCCTCCATCTCAGCTTCTAATTGTATGTCAGATGACGCCGTCCTAATCGTCAACTCAGGAGTGGATGAACTCGCTAGCGCTATTATCGCGCGAATAAGGTCGTTCCAAGAAATGAACGAAACAATTGTGGCGGGGTCAAAGACGGCCAAGGCGCAGCGTAGTATTCGGAAGAAAGCTATTGTCGACCTCCTTAAGCATTTGCATTTCATCGGCCTGTCACCCCGTTGTTCGCAACTGTATCGGGAGCAACAGGAGTCAACCTTTATGTTTGGCCAGCAAAAAGTTGAACTCGAAGGACTGTTTATGAAATATGCTGTACGACAGTTGGAAAGTTGGAGTGCGAAGCCGCAGGTCACTTTGTGGGGACAGGCCGATAAATATTTTTTCAAAAACATCTCTCGTGTTTCGCTGGTCCGGGAGGCATCTATTTCCCTGAATGCGGACATATCAGACTTGGAGAAGACGAAAGGTGTCAGCTTTTTGGAACACTTACTTCACTTCGCACTGGAGCAACGAAGTCTTCTCGCCGAAATGATGAAAGGCCTGAATTCTTTGAGCGGATTTGCTGTCCAGGTACATTGCATTTATTCCGACGTTGGGCGGCGAGACAACGCAAAGGTGCGGCTGATAAGTACCGGGGCTCTCTTGCGGACCCTTCTTGAAGATGTTGTTAAATTGTCGACGGATACGTTCGAATCCATGTTGCAGGCGCGCATGTTGGTCGAGGTTCAATCGCAAACTGAAGCCGGAGATGCCGAGAGCTACTTTCAGATGCAGGCGCTTTGCAAAAGGGTTGAGGAGTGGAAGCGGCTGCTCGACGTCGAAACGGAGCGGCATTTAGTGACAGTAGATGGCACGGTTATCACTCCCGTTGTAACAATGCGCTTGAAGGAAATTCTGCAGGAAGGCGCATCGACGTTGCTCTCGGTTACCGGCGGCATGGAGTCGATGCAATCGCGTATGCCATCGTTGAGTCATATCTTTAAACCCATTCTGTCCTCTCTACCGCGAGAGCTGTCGTCGCTTCAAAGTCGTCTGCATGCGCTTGGGTACGACGATACGGAGGATGTTTCAGTTGAGGAACAAAATCCATTGCACCCGTTCTGCGAAGACCTGATAAATAGTTTGCTTCTTGGATTCCAGGACTTGCGACCTGTGGACTCGGAGGCTAATGCTGATGATTTGACGGGAGGTGACGCCAGCGATGCCGATTTTGGACTCCGCAAGAATCACATTGTAGCCACTCATCAACTCTTCACGCGTATGCTGCGACCAGCCCGCATTAGTTTCATCGCGAAGGCGTTGCGATTGTTGGCGGACAAAGCAACCGACGGTTCCGAGGTAGTATCTCGTTTCGCTGCGGAGAGCGCGGAGATTTTCGGCAGAGTATACCCCTTGCTGCAGCAATACTTGCTTGTTCTACAGCACCGTATGCTCGAGTTTGTTCAGTTTCATAAGTCCATCGGCAAACTTACGTACATCCTCGCCAATACCTTCGTCACCTTGTTCCGCGATGGCTTCTGCGTCCCCAAGGACGCATCAGACGACCAGGATGTCGGTGCCGAGCAGGAGGCTACCGGCACCGGCCTTGGGGACGGTGAGGGGGCGAAGGACGTCAGCGATGAGATTGAAGATCAGGAGCAAGTTGAAGAGCTCAAGAGGGACAACGAGGCTTCCGACGAGAAGCAAAAGAAGAAAATGGACGAGGAAGAAAATGCCGTGGAAATGGACCAGGACATTGACGGGCAGCTTGAAGATGTGGACGAGCATGACGACGTCGAGGAGAACGAAAGAGAGGGCAAGGACGGAGAAGAGGAGCTTGAGGAACAGATGGGCAACTTGGACGACGACCTTGCCGACATCGTCGATGAACAGTTGTGGGGCGGAGAGGATAAGAACGACAGCAAAGAGGATAAAACCGAAAAAGACAACCCTATCGAAAATACCGGCGGGGAGACCGAAACTGTTGCGAAGCAGGATGGCCAGGGCCTCGACGAAAAAGAGGATCGGGACCAGACGGGAAAGTCGCAGAAGAATCAAGAGGAAGGTTCTGGCGACGAGAGTGAAGACATGGACGAGGATGTCATCAACGAAGATAAGGAGGAGAATTATGAGGAGAGCCACGGAATCAAGCCGAAGGATGCGAAAGAGCCTGATGAAGTAGAGGACGAGAACCTCCCGGAAGATATGAATCTGGACGGAGACGAAGACGGGAAGGACGATGAAGACGCAAACGCGGAAGACGACGACGGCGTCACTAACGAAAAGGAGAGTGGCGCCGATCAAGCACCGTCGAAGCGGGAGGACAAAGAAGATGCCGCTGGCGAGCACAAAGACGAAGAAAACGCACAAACCGATACTCTGAAAGACGATGCCGATGCTCCTGTGGAAGCCGACGTTGAGGACGGTGAGGAACATAAACCGGCGGAGGAGAACGGCGAAGAGCCGGTGGACGTTCTGCCAGAGGACAACGATCAGCCGAGTAACGAGCCAGAGTCTGATCCGACTGCGGAGGGTGAGGTCGCGAAGGACGACGAAATGCCTGAGGAGGATGAGTCCGCGAAGAGGAGCAAAAACGCGAAGGACGAGGGTCAGAACCAAATCGACACCAGCCATCAACCATATGGCGTTGAGGGCGACCAAGGGGAAGACTCCATCGCCAACGCGCAGGAGGAGCCGGAACCGAGCGCGAACGCGGACAACGAGGGCGCCGAGGGAGAGCGGACGGTACAGGACCCCAATGCGACGGATGACACCGCCACTTCGCGATCGAAGCCGGACCAATCGAGCCAACCGCAGCAGAGGCGTCCGCCGAAGAAGAAGGATCGCGTCGACCCGAACCCGAGGAGGAGTTTGGGGGACGCGTTGAAGGAGTGGAAGTCAAGGCTGAAGTCTATTGCGGATGGCGAGGAGGACGGTGAAGACGAGGAGGAGAGGCAAAAAGAAGACCTAGGTGATGGGGACCTGAATCACGATGCAAATTTCGAGTTCATTAGAGATGATAAGGAAGCAGCCGATGCGCAGGCGATGGATCTCGCGACCGCGGACCAGGTTGATAAGATGGAGAGGAAGGCATTGGCGGATGAGCAGGAAGTGGAAGGGGATGGGATGGATGTGGATGACGAGTTGGCGGAGGAGGCTGAGAAGCCCGTTGAGGCGAAAGAGGAGGAGGAACCGGCAAGGAAATTGGAAGATGGGAAACGGAAAAGAGATGCGGATAAGGTGGGAGGGGCAATCGAATTCGATGATCAGAAGGAGGAAGAGGGTGAAACAGAGGAGGACGTGAAAGAGACGAATGGGAAAGAAGGACAGGAGGATAGTAAATCGACACAAGAGGAAGAAGAAGAGGAGGAAGGAGATAGAAGGAAAAGGATGAGGAAAGAGGAAAGTGGTGAAGAGGAAGAAGGTAGAGAAGGTGAAGGAGTCGTAGGTGAGGTGAAGAGTTACGAGGAGTTGAGGAGGGAGATGGAGGAAGAAGTGGCAGCGTGGAGAGCGTCGGGACGAGACGACGGTAAGGCGCAGGAGCTCTGGCGGGACTACACAACCATGACGCGCGACCTCGCGTTTGAGCTTTGCGAGAGCCTCCGACTGATCCTAGAGCCGACGCTAGCGACGAAGCTGAAGGGCGACTACCGCACGGGCAAGCGCCTCAACATGCGGAAGGTGATTCCCTACATCGCGAGCCAGTTTAAGAAAGACAAGATCTGGCTCCGTCGCACCCGGCCATCAAAGCGGACGTACCAGATCATGCTCGCGATCGACGACTCGCTTTCGATGGAATCGCACGCCGTGCTCGCGCACGAGTCTACGGCCATTATCGCGAAGGCGCTCGCACAGCTCGAGGCGGGCCAGATGGGTGTCGTCACGTTCGGGGAGGACGTGAGCCTTGTGCATCCGTTTGACCGCGCGTTCACGGACGAGGCCGGCGGGGAGGTTATTCGGCAGTTCACGTTCACGCAAGGGAAAACGAATATCGCGAGGATGATGGAGTCCACCATGACCATGCTTGACACCGCGAGGGCCACGGTGTCCAGTGGAGGCATGGGGAGGTCGGGCGGGGAGCTGTGGCAGCTACAAATCGTGATCTCGGACGGCGTGTGCCAGGATCACGCGACCGTGAGGGCGTTGGTGAGGAAGGCGGCCGACAGGAGGATCATGGTCGTGTTTGTGATTCTCGACAAGGGAAAGGACTCGATTATGAAGCTGACGAATGTGACGTTCGCAAATGGGGCGATGCAGGTATCGAGCTACATGGATACGTTTCCCTTCGATTATTTTGTGATGTTGAGGGATGTGAGCCAACTGCCGGCGGTGCTCTCGGAGACGCTCAGGCAATACTTTATGTTTGTTTCGATGGGTTAAAACACCCATAATATTTTCTTCTTGCATTGTTCCTTTTTCTTTTTCTACCTTCCACTTCATCCAGATAATCCATAACTGTATTCTTGCAAATTGCTTTAAACGAATGTCGCTAAAATGATACTACGCTACAGTGTGGATTGTGTGAGATACAAATATTGGAAAAAACTATGCCGCTGCGAAAGGTTACGACGAATAATAGCGATAGAGAATTTGGAAAAGGGTCTGTTTAACCTTAAGCAGCAAAGGCCATTAGGAAAGTGAAAGCGGCGACCGCCACGACCGTGGCGATCGAGGTTGACGCGCCGGCCTTCTTAGCAGCGCTCTTTGACGTCGTCGTAATTGTGGCCGAGGTTGTCTTCGCACTAAGTGCCGACTGGATCAGAGGAAGGACTGTAGAAACAATAGCCCAGTTAGCATCAATGATTAGTTCACATAGCTACAATGCACGCCTGCGTTGAGGGTCTACCCACCTCCGGACAGAGCACCAGCGCCACTACAAATCGAGCTGAGGGTTGACGTGAGCGAGTTGGCCGACGCGCAGTTTGTCAGGCAGGTCTGGAGCGCCGCCGTCGTCGTTGAGCCCTTGCCCGAGCAAATGGCGGGCGTGGCGGCCGTGCCGAGGAGCTCGCCCAGGAGGCCGGGGACGGATGCCTTATAATGGCGTTAGATGTCTGTGCGTGATTGCAGGAGGCAGATAAAAAAAACGGGCATGACTTACAAGGCAGCTAGCAGCGCAGCTGTCCAGGACGGTGGGAGCGGCGCCGGCGGTGATGGTGGCCGGGGACGCCGTAACGGTCGCCGTACTGCCGTTCACGACGGCCACCCCCGTGGTCGCTGCGGTGGCCGAGGTCGCGGCGGATGCGGATGCGGCCGTGGATGACTGCGCGTTGGCCGACGCGGCGAGGAGGACGGCGATGAGGGGGGTGAGGCGGGCCATGGGAGTTGGAGTTAGTGGCGTGGGAGGCGGGGATTGACAATACTTTTGGGGACAGGATAACAGGGAAATAGAGTCACCGCCGGTGGCGCGTTGTTGTGGGCGAGTTGCGGGACTTTGCTTGTGCGTGCCGGTACCATCAACATTAGAGAAGACCAAGAATAGAATGAATGATATTTTTGCATGTTCTTTTTGTTGGCAGAACGCGTCCGGTTGTCTGCCTCGTTGCCCTTCTCGCTCGACGACCATGTCCCGAACCACCGAAAGCAACACGTTCTCAACGTTCTGCCTCTTACAAGAAGCACTCCAGGTCCCGACGGTCAGGTGGCCGTGTTGTCCCACCGTCCCTCCGTGTCGTCACGTCCCTTCGTAACTTCCCACTTACGCGAGATGATTATTTAAATAACGTACCAAACGTACCTGGCTCTGCGCGCTTTTCATTGAAGAGTTGGGATTTTCCGTTCAAATTGTAACAGACATTTAAAGCGAAAGAGGTGGTTTTTACGTTTCTCTGCTGTGCCTCGCTGTCGTCCTGCAGCTCTCAACTTTCCCACTATTTGCGAGCTGATTGGTTTTGTGAATAGTCACGACCTGTTCGGTGGTAGTGCCGCATGCCCAACGTCGTCATGGCGCCTAAGGAATCGAATGAGGCGTTTGGAAAAGTTCAACTTATCGATTATGATAATGCCAGGGAAGTCGGCACTGCAATGCCGATGTCAAAGAAATCAAACAGATACACCCCTGATCGTCGTGTGACTGAATATTCCGATTTATGGAGTGTTGCGGTTGTAATGTGGCACCTTGCCAAGGGTGACTCGGATCGCTCTTTGCAGGATGTTACTCGCGGTCTGCAAACGGTCGTTTATAAGTGCAACTCAATGGAACATGATGAGCCCTTGGAAAGCCTCGGTTCTCCGCTATTTACGGTCAGGGAGGGATTACAAAAGCATAGCAAGCAAATATGGGAGTTTGTACGCAGATGGTTGCAAAAGATGCCTGAAAATCGGAAGACCGTCGCTTTCAATTTAGCGGGGGAGACGGAGTGGGTTGTGACGGACTGAGAGTTGTGTGTTGTAGTATATTGGATGTCAACAGCTTCAATTGGCGCCTTGTTCAAATAATATGAGATCTTATTGAATATAAACAAATACAAGAGGCTGAGGTGGGGAGGCATTGGCTACATTAAAAAAAATAAACGAATCAAACATTTTATCCCGCAGACTTCAAACTGGTCTTTTGCGATCTCTTGACTTGTCGTCTCCATCTTTTGAATGGACTACAGTGAATCGCGAGGTCGTGGTCGAGGGCGAGGACGGGGCCGCGGCGGACCGCAGGGCGGCTGGCGCGGCGGCGGCGGTAGAGGAGACGGTGGTCAAGGAGGCAGCTTCGGCGATGGCGAGGGGTTCATGGGAAGCGGCCCTTTCAGGCCGGGCCAGTCATTCGATGGGAAGCGGATGAGGAAGGCGATCCAGAGGAGGACAGTGGACTACTATGCCGTGGTGATAAAGCACCTGGAGGTATAAGATTCGCGACGTTTGGTTTTTTTTGCTCATGTGAGGTGAGTTGATTGATCGTTGGCTGATATGGTTAGAGTCGAACGTGGCAACGGGATAAACGAGATTTTCTCATGCTGCAACCCGACTCGAATTTCATATGCGACGTGAGGACTTCGTCTCTTTCTTCTGTTATTTGCTTTCGTTACTTTCCTTTGGGATTTGGATCTTGCCCAACGGCAAATGGGCCATGTTTTATCTTTTGGAAGAAACAACGCCCGAATAAATAAATTAAACATCGATACATTTTCTCTCTTGCAGTTGCAACCGCCGTTTTCGTACCCAGACAATGCGAGCACTTCCGTCGCGACAAAGTTCGTCCACACGTCGATTAACAAGATCCGATGTCCCGTTAACGTCGTCCGTGTACGTGACCCCGTGCATACCGCGTTAAGTAACCTGCCGTGATGTTAATGGTCTTTACGTTTTGATTAGTGGACGCCGGAAGGGCGCCGGCTGATTACGGGAGCATCAAGTGGGGAATTCACGTTATGGAACGGTCTTACGTTCAATTTTGAGACTATTCTTCAGGTATTAATAACGTTTCCATGAATCAAATTTAGTTGAGTATATATATATAGGCGCACGAGAAGGCGATACGAAGCATGGTGTGGTCCCACAACGACACCTGGCTCATCAGCGGGGACGATTCCGGCGTTATCAAGTACTGGCAGTCGAACATGAACAACCTGCAGGCATTCACAGGCCACAAGGAGTCCGTACGTGATTTGTCGTAAGTATAGTTCTGTAACCCTCTATCTCTCACCGCTAATAGTTGTTCTTTTCAAGTTTCTCACCGACGGACACTCGCTTCGCCTCTTGTTCGGATGACGGAACCATCAAGATTTGGAACTTCGCAGAAGCTCGAGAGGAGAGAACGCTTACCGGTTAGTGGTAAGTTCATCTCCTTGCGTTAATTGAGAAACTTGCTAGGGCACGGTTGGGACGTAAAATGCATCGATTGGCACCCATCCAAGGCCCTCTTGGCTTCCGGGTCAAAAGATAACCTGGTGAAGTTGTGGGATCCAAAGTCCGGGAAGTCACTTAGTACGCTGTACGTGGGACATACATGGTCCTTCTGTGATTTCTTTGCTAACACTTGCTTTCAGGCATGGACACAAAAATACGATTCTGGGCATTCAGTGGAACGTTAACGGCAACTGGCTCGCGACGGCATCGAGAGATCAGCTCCTCCGCGTGTACGACATACGGGTAATGCGGGAGTTGCAAACCTTTAGGGGCCACAAAAAGGAGGTGACGTGTACGTGTGCAGGCCTCGTGTCCATGCGATTTTACTCACGAATCGTCATCACTAGCGGTCGCGTGGCATCCTAGCCATGAATCACTCTTTGTCAGTGGTGGCTCAGATGGCAGCATCGCTTTTTGGCAAGTCGGGTGAGTTCCATCCAAACTTTTAACATCGCCATTAACGCCTCCAACTCCATTTTAGAACGGACTTTTCAGTCGGCGGAATGGATGGCGCGCACGAGTCCTCTGTCTTCGCACTTGACTGGCACCCGATGGGCCACATCCTTGTTTCGGGGTCAAATGATCACACAACCCGCTTCTGGACCCGAAACCGGCCCGGTGACGCCATTCACGACCGTTTCAACCAGTCGCGAAAGGACGAGGAGGCGATGGTCGTCAAGGACGTGACAGCGACGGAGGATGTGATGGGTATGTGGTAATTTATAATGTCCATGTCGACTAACATTCTCGTCTTTTGAAGGCGCGACAACGATTTTCGGCATCGGTTCCGGCCCTGCAGTTCAAACCCAGCTCCCCGGCCTCGGCGCTCCCGCGAAGAAGGACGACGAGAACCGGCCCCCTCTCATGCCCCCGCCCGGTATGATGCCGCCCCCGGGTATGATGCCTCCGCCCGGCATACCGTTCCCATTCCCGGTGATGGGCCGAGGCCCGCCGCCGTTCCCGCCGCCGCCTGGATTCCGACCGCCTCTGGGGTTCATGCCGCCTGGACAGCCGGGGATGCGACCGCCGGGTTGGAGGCCGCCTGGCGCCGGCGGGACAGAGGAGATAGCGAGGCAGGTGCAGGCGCATGGCATCAGCATGAGCCCAGCTTTGATGCAAGCGCTGGCGAACAAGAAGCGGTGAAACGGTTTTGTAAGCTTTACAACCAGTCGTCCAGCAGTTTATTTGCATTATTGTTTATATTGTATCGATTGTGCTTTAAATAAATAGGCGTTGACAGGAAGAGAACGAGCATCGCAGGCAGCCATTGAATCATTAAAAATTAATTTGGAAGGCATAACATGCCGTCAATAATGAGAAGTTAATGACCATAAATATTTCTGGTTTTGACATGAGCATAATAGCATGACTCACCTCATATTTCTCCCGTTTGAAAGCAGGGCCATCGTCAGGAAAGACAAGCCCAGCTAAAACAATTATCTTGCTAATAGATTCATCTCCCATTTTTAAAACCTGCGGTGTCCTTCCACCTTCTTGGTGGTGGAGGACTGAGTTGAGAAAATTAGGGTCGAAAATTTGACGAACGCGATCGCCATCACCTGCAAGCCAGCAACGGCACCTGTGAACGCCTTCAAAGGAGACGGGATGGGTGAGCTTCTCATTCGCAGCACCAGATCCTTTGCGTGGCATCACCCCTTACGATTCCATGGCAGCCCGGGAACTTCGCTTCCAGGCCTGGCGCCGTCGCCCACCTCGCGATCCAGCTCAGCTCTTGGTTCTTCTATGGTGCTGGATACTCCAGCCTGCGCTCGCGACGTCTTCCTTTAGCGCGAATGCTCTTGGATCCATGATATGGTATCCTCCACTTAACTCCGGGCCATGTGGGGAACACGCCTTGTGAAGCTCGCTAAAAGCGAATGTTGCAGGTGCCTCGTCATATGCAATAGACTCATCCCAAGTTCAAACCGGTGTCATCGCGACGACTTCATCCCTGAATGCAACCAACTACCAGAACAACATGATATGCACATGGCAGCTCCTCGCTCCCACAGGCTCTGTGGTGGAATTGGAGTTTGTCTTCTTCGATTCCGAGTGCGGGTACGAAAACGTGTATTGTGGAGCTCACAATTGACGTGCTTAACAAGATGGGATTACGCCTCGATATATGACGGATTATCTCCCCAAGCGAACCAGATAGCAAATTTGTGTGGAAATCGTAACGAAAATTTTGGATACTCTAACAAGTTCACATCGACTGGCTCTGGGATGACCGTCGTGTTCAGCTCCGACTCCGAATACACCGCCCGTGGATTTCAAGCCGTTTTCACTTTCATAGGTAAACTTTGCACGGAGAGCAAGGGTTAACGTTGACTATAGAACAAGACAAGCTCTGCTCTACCGATGCCGACTGTAACCACGCTGGTACATGCACAAAGGGGCGGTGCTCTTGCGACGTCTTCCATACTGGCGCACGTTGTGATCGAGGTATGCACTATCGTTCCGTGCCTGAACTGACATGCATTCCAGCCACAACGGGTTTTACGGGGTTGACGCGGCGGAGATTTCATTCTACCGCGCGCGATACAAGCTTAAATGTGACGAGTTTCCCAATTGCTGCTTTTTGCTGAATACTTCTTCTTGGCAGCTGATGATTGTCACTGGTGGGCAATCTACGAATGGAGCAATTCTCGGAGATTTGCTGTTATACGACATTGGTACGCGGTCGTCTCCAAGAACCTGTTAACAACATACAGTGAACAACACATGGCGGGCGCCGGACACCTCACAATGGCAAATTCAGCCTGGGCCTCGATATGGACACATCTCATGGGTCAAAGATAGCATTCTCTACGTCTACGGGGGTGTTTCGTTCTTCGCCGACTCTGATAGCTTGTGGCGATATAACATTAGTAAGCGCAGCTTCCTTTGTCTTACATTAAAAATCGTCAAAGCTCGCAATTCGTGGAGCCGCGTTTTATTGTCTGGGAGCATCCCGTCGCAAGCTGAAGGAGCCGCGTACGTCTTAACGTCGGTCGGGAATACCTCCATGCTCTTCTCCTTTGGCGGGGTGTCTGCGCTGAACACAATATCGCGGTCGTTATATGCTTTAAACTTAGGTGGCTTACGCTCATCATTGGGTAGCTAACGTTGTCAATCAAGGCACTCTTTCGTGGAAGCAATTGTCAAACGCGCCAGTTCCGGGATGGGGATTTTCTGGGGTTCATCACCCCGGAACGAACTCGTTGTACTTCACGGGTGGATACCGTTGGATCTCTGGGAACGCGTCGGCTCCTGTGCTGCAGTACCAGATTGACGCGGGCCTGTGGTATTACGGGCCGGAGCAGGGTCAACCGCATTCGATGGCGTTCGCGACGTCAACCTTAGCCTCTTCTGATTCGGACCTGATAATCGTTTGGGGGGGCTTCCAAATGAACTCCTACAGTGAACCTGAAACAAAGAACCCATGTTTCTCCGACGAGCTTCAGGTCTTTGACATTGGTGGGTTGATTGTGTACACGGAGGCGCGCACTAATTTTGGCTCTTTAGCGTGTGGAACGTGGTCGTACTACAATCTTACGACAACGGCAAACTCAAATCACTCGCAGTTGCGGCGCATGGGACATTCAATGATAGTCTATAACGAGACGATGTTTATATTGGGAGGGTCAAATGGTTTATTGCTTGAAGATCTGATCATAAGTCCGTTACCGCCGTTCAGCCTGCCCAGTGAAAGCGTTCGTGATGCATGTAGAGGTACGTTTTTCTAATGTGGAACAGCGGCTGACCCTTATCAGCAAAAAATTGGTGTGGAAATGCTCGATGGTGTCCCGATTGCACGGCTCGTTCGTATTGCCAATGGTGCGGCAATACGTGTGTGCCTAACTCGGCAATTCCTCTGGCATCCAGCCCTGCATCAACGGCATCCTGCCCGGCTCCACCGCAATCATCATCCTCACCGTCATTACCGTCACCGTCATCAAATGCGACGAGCGTGTGCCCTGCAGGTAACGCCTTGTTTCAATGACGACCTTTGACATCAACAATTCAGCTACTTCCCTCCAGCTCGGATTTCCATTAAGCACACAGATAGCTGCGAATTCTAGCATAATGTTCGTGGTCGGCATAGACGCGCCTTTGTCAGGTTAGGTGTAAGGTCATCTTTCAGACGCTTACGCCACGTAGACGTCCAGTTTCAGATCAGCGATCCTGGAAAACAGGAGCCGTCGTTATTCATAACAATGCTCTCGGTACAACCTTCCGGCTCTTTAACGTCAATGAACAACACCGACCCAAAAACCCTTCTGTTTCGATCGACGGACAGCCGCCGTTATATTGGCCCTTATTATTTCCAAGTAACGAATGCGGCCGGCTTTCCGTCGGCACAGATAACCGTCACCGTCCAAGCGACTGAGTATTATTATCCCGGGGGCGGGATCGGCATGATACAAACGGAGTCCCAATCGCTTGACATCACGACCTTTGTCACAGTCTTCATACTCTCGATGTTCGTTTCTTTGTGCTTGACGTATGTGATAAAGAGGGCGAGGGACCAGATTGTTTTGGCTCGACGCATCCGCAACGGCGAGATCGCCGTCATGCCAAAGGAGCCACCGCCATGTTATAAGGTTACGCTGGACATCCCTCGGGCGACAGAGGATGCCGCGTTGAGTCGAAGGAGGCGACGGCGGGAAGCTCTTGGGACTTTGCCGGACACGAAGGAGGAGGATGCGCCGTTGCCATCCGTGTTGAAGTCGAGGGTCATATCCGACGAGGGCTCGCTGATATATAAGGTAACATCACCGCTTTTCGCTAGCTAACTTCTCGTACAGGAACCCTTATCCGCAGAAACGATCCCAAACACGTCAAGTTCGGATATCGTCGCCGTGAACTATCTCGTTCTCTTCCCTGGTGCGGAAAAATCGATTAGTCGGGGTGAGCTTCCTCCTCTCTCGATAGCGACTGCGCTATACAACAACCCGACGAGTAACGAGGAAGAGGCCAAGTTAAAAAAAAAGCCGGTTAGGATAGGGTTTCGATAGTGTAGCGCCTCATATTATTAACGTTGACGAGACCTAACACATATAGAAGTAGCTATGATTATATCACTCGGCGTTTATTGTATAAATGACTTCATAAGTAAAAGCGACAAATTAGAATAAAGCGAAATTGCTCTCATTGGTAGTGTACGTAGCTTGGGCAGAACTATCCACTGCTCGGGGTGGCTGGTGAGTGCTCAAGCCGCGGGATGGGCGATGCCGACGATTATGCCAACAGCGCTGCATCCGCGCTGACCTGTATTGTCACATCCAGCCCTATACCAATCCACCCTTCCACTGAGGTATGTTGAGGGAATGGCTTCACTTTTGTCTGCATTTCTGGTCATTTTTGGTCTCCCTTTCTAGTTTGCCTTTTCTTTCATTCAGCATTCTTCGGCCAAAACTTTCGCCCGACAACGTTTGCTTTCCTTATTGTTGGCCATTGAGGGGAGAATAGGTTATTTTGCTGGACAGAGTATTCTAAAAGTTTCCTGTTGTGAAGCACAGGTGTTGGAATCTACCCTTGCATCGTTCTCCCTTTGCGAGCCCTCCCTACATTCCTGCCCACTCATCGTGACTTTCGATGGCTACACTGTCGCCACCGCCTTTTCTCAGCAACGGATTAAGAGCGGCGTCGTTGACGACTCCATCGGGTCGTCCTATGAGGAATACAAGCGCCGCGTCGCGCAGATACTCGTATCGCCTTTGGAGGGCGTCGAGATGCGCCGCGAACGCGTCACTGTGCGGGCGAGTGCCGAGGATGCGGCGGACGACGATGACAATGACGCCGACGGACGTACTGAGGGCTGTACCGAGGAGGGGCGAGCGAAGAGGGACCGCGACGCCTGCTGGTTAACGATTACATCGGGGCTTCGTCCGGATACATCCCGCAAAGTTATCGCGGCTCCTCCCGTGCGCGTGACTCTGATTGAGGTATCCGGTGCCCGGCTGGGCCAGGCGCTGTGCGTGCGCGAGGCGCTCCGACACGTGACGACACCCTTCGTGATGGCTGGCCAACACGACTGGCGCTTCAACGTACCAGAGGGAGGCGAGGTGCTTCCCATTGGGAGGATTATAGAGATGATGAAGACGCGGGAGGATGTGGCGTATGTGGGCTTCTTATCGAGGCGGAATTTGGGTTACGTCAAAGGCTGCGTCGGGAGGGGATTGCCGTTTGCTGGCTTGGATAGGGTCGACGCGAACGGATTCATGGGTATCCCGCTTTGCAAATCGTTCTTTTGGTTTGATAAGGTGGGCACCGATCAAAGTCTATAAAAATGGGTCAGTCGTTTATTTGAAATGTGACAGAACCATATCGCCCGCACGGACCACTACCGAACCTTCATTTTCTCGAAGGGCCGCTTCAGCCGGGGCGACTTTATCGAGGACACGTACGGACAGGACATGATTGCGTCGATCAAGGAGGGCGGCTTAGACGCCTGGAAAGAGCATCGCGGAGTCTACCTATACCACCCGGACGACGGGAGGATCGCGGCCGTGGTGCACGTTAATGGCAGAGAGTACCTTGGGGAGGAAGGGAGGAAGAGGATGGAGAAGAGGGGAAGGGCAATGCATGCGGAGAAATTGGGAAGGGGTGGTGAGAATAAAGGGGATGAACGCGGGGATGAGAATGACAACGACGGCGCGCTGGTAGACTTTTTCTGAGCGTAACCATTCGATTTTTGGTGGACTATCCGCATTGGAGCATTGCTGTTTGGAAGGACAGTGCAATCACGCTACGTCCGCTTGCGTTGCGGCCGGACAACCGACGTTTTATCTTTCCTTTGCACGTATAAATCCGAATACAATAATGGTCGGCCGAGCGTTAGAGACGCGTAAAACTGCGTGATAAGAATGGAGGCTGAATTCGAATATCGGTCAGCTCGTTCAGTGTTCCGCTTCCACTAATCGGTGGATATCGCACGGATTTGACGAATGGATACCATTCTGATGCCACTTCAAATCATGTCCTGTTAAAAGGCGCTGTCTCTGTACTTTTCGCAGTTGTAACGATCTTGCAATGACGGCCACCGACAAGCAACCCGCCACTAAGGACCTCTTCACCAAGTTCATCTCCTCCCTAAAGAAGAAATCCGCCGCAGACTCCGAGTCAGAAAATTGTTCTTACCCGCGACTGCCTTCCACCAACCCCTCCTCGACCGCAATCGCGTCGCCTTCTGGCCCACTCTCGACCGCTTACGCCCTCCCAACCTCCAACCCGCCCGAGCTAGGGCTCGTTCACTTCCACACGCCACTCTCGTCCGCCCTCGCACTCGACAAACTCATCTACATCCAATTCCAGGAGATACCCGGATGTGGGACGTGCACCCGTTTTGGCGCCGAGGTTCTCGCTCACCCTTTGATCGTTGAGCTGATTGAAACGCTGACGACGCCGGTGTAAGTACACCTGCACTTCTCCCCAACTTCATGGCCTAATTCCACTCACAGGGCTGTCCGTAACAATACGCAGTCGGAGCCCGACATTTCCATCATGCGCCGCTACGGCGAGCCCGCATGGAACAATCCCGTTGCGCGGCTCGTTTCCCCAAGGACAGGCGCCGACGTCGCCCAACGCCTTTCTGACATCTACGCGCCACGCGACGTCATGGCCTGGCTGCTTTCCTCCCTCTCAACTGCCGTCGCCCTGCCCGCATGGGTCGACATTGCTGCCGCCTCCGTCGGGCTCGCGCTCGTCCGCCTGCCCTCCGGTGTTGTCACGGATATTCGAACCGTGGAGCCCGAGGTGATTGTATGCGAGATGGGTTGCTACTGGGAGGGCGAGCGCGTGCTCGGTGGTCTAACGGGGGTGCTGCGGACGTGGCCGGGGTGGTGTGAGGGGCGCGAGGTCGTTGAGGTCACGTACGACCCGAA
The DNA here is from genome assembly GCA_027600665.1 of Irineochytrium annulatum. NCBI lineage: Eukaryota > Fungi > Chytridiomycota > Chytridiomycetes > Chytridiales > Chytridiaceae > Irineochytrium > Irineochytrium annulatum. Next base: position 37,652 of record JADGJL010000088.1, read on the forward strand.
GGTGATCACGGTCGGCGAAATACGCGACGCAGCCGCGCGGAACAACTTCACCGTCAAGCGCGGGAGCGGGCCGTGGAAGATTACTCCCGTGGGCTACGGGGAGGTCAAGTACCACCTGAAGAGCCGCGGCGGTATATTGAGGTATCTGCCGCTGACGCAGATGCAGCAGGCGCGGATCAATAGCGCGATTGGAAGCGGGAGGGGCGCGGAGGCGTCATGGTTGCTGACGCCGAGACAGGCCGAGATGGCGAGGAGGATGGCAGAGGCCGCTGATGCGGACGCCTTTCAGCAATTGCGGCCGCCGTATCGGGATGAGGAGTTGGCTGGATATATGGGGAGATTTATGGAGATCTATGGTCGCATTTAAATTATGATGCTGACAATTCGGCTGACTCGTGAATACATTTGAGTTTTTTGAGCACGGTTACCGATGTGACGCAGTTGACAAGAGGAATTGTCGAACCAACCGTTCACTGGAAAGTAACCGCAAAAAGTCCTCCAAGTCTTAGTATTAGTGGAATTAAACTATGTTGTGGCAGGACAAGAAACGCGCCCTAGTTATATCAATACATCTGCTCATGTGCCCTTGACAAGGTCACCACTCTCATTAGTGATCATCCCGCCAAAGCTCTTCGCAAACTCCAACCCGTCCGCGCCGGGCGGCGTCACGACTCCTTCCTGGTATCTCTGCGCCGCCTTCCTCCTGCACCTGTCCTCCTCCCTCCTCTTTCTCATCTTTACTCGCCTCTCCCGCGTCTGCAGCGCTTTCCTGCTGATCGCATTGTCGTCGTCCTCCATCAACGAGTGGCCCCGTCCGTTCGCGCCAGCACCGTTAGCTGCCGTCGTCGACCTGCTGTTTGGCGTTACGCAACCCGGCGCGGCGGCAGTGGGGTCGACATCCATCAGTAACTTTGCAACCAGCGCGGCGGCCAGGATCATCTCGGGCGGGAAGGTACGAGTTACGACGCCGCAACGCGACACGCTGACGCCTGGCCCGTGCGCGTGATCCTTTGTCGAGGCATTATCGCCGTGGTGGCGGTGGCCCCCCACCACATCAGTCTCCTGGAAGGAGGATTCTAGCGGCTCTACGACGAGCTCCCACGACGGCGGCAGCGGGTCGCGTGGGGTCTTGACACCACTTCTTGAAGAGGACCGTTCGGCGGCGGGAGCAGCGGATTTGGGAGCGGTGTCGGGGTCTTGCGGACCGCGTCCTGAGCGCGTGTGAGGCTGTTTGAGGAGAGAACCAAGGTGTCGGGAGGTTTTGTGGTCCAGAAAGCGATATGTCTTCGTTACGGGGTCGCCTATGCGCGAAATGTAAGCAGGAGACACCTTAACACCACGGAAGTCTTACCCATCATGACGATACAACGCCCACCGCACCTCAACTCCAGGCGCGAAAACCCCTGCGCCCTCGACCCTCCAGCACACCCGGTAGACGACGCTTGCCCTAGAATGCCGCCGACCCCAACGCCGCCTGCTCGTCCGCCAGAGGGTCCGACCCCGCAATTGCCTACACCGAGCCCGCCCACGCTCTTCGACCCGCCCGACCCAGCCGGAGGAATGTCACGCCCGGCCCCGGCCCGCTCGATGACGTGCCCGACGTTCTGTTGCACGCCCCGCTGCGACGGCCCGCCGAATACGGAGGTCGCGGGCCCTGTCAGCGAGCAAGGAGACACTCGGTCCATCGTCCCAACCAGACGCCATCGCCCGGGCTTCGAGAACGCGGCGAGAGAGCTGTTGTCTGGGACAGGCGACGCAGGCTGAAGATGGTGGACGTCGTAATTAAATCCGGACCAGCCGAACCGCTCGGTGATCTTCCACAGTTTGCGGCCGTCGCCATCCCGAAGAAAAAGACTGCGATGGCCCGCAACGTGTTTCTGCGTCACAGAGTACACGAGCGACCCGTCACGTGCTTTCCGAACGGCAGCTCCTATTAGGCAGGCATTTAGCATACACATGCATAGATGCGCAAAATTAAAGCTTACCTCCGTCCCAGTCCTGGTTTGACAGCAGCAGCATGACTCTCGGATCCTCCTGCAATACGTTTTTAAGTATCCTCCCACCATACCCGGCCCCCTTCATCCACGTCTGCTCCCCACCGCCCACAGTCCACCCGCACGCTATAGCGTCTCCAGACACGCCTCCATACCTTCCCTTCTTCACCCATTGTTCAACGCGTGCAGGAACGCCAACACCGACCCCTCCCGCCCGGTCGAACGCGTCCCCCGGGCCGCGCCCGACCTCCCCGGGCCGTATGGCGCCTCGCCCGCGAATTCCATGCACTCCGAGCCAAGCTGCCGTGGCCCCATCCCGTGCAAGACCGCTGCTGGAAGGATGGTTGACGACGTCGCCATGCGCATGCGCGTGATGGGCCTGGTGCAACGGCGAGGGCGTGATGAGATCTCGACGCGTCGGCGAGCCCGCGCCAGGGTCGTGGTGATGCGAGGCTGCACCGTCACCGTGGACGTGACTATGCCCCTTGGGTCGGGATCGGACTACTCCCGCGTTTGAGAATTGGATGGGGGCCAGGTGTGGGACGCGCGACGGCAGTGGCCCCGGCTGCTGCGGCTGCTGCGTGATCGTACCCCGAGCGAGCTGGCTTGCTACGGGTGGAAGAGTGCCGGACAACGCGTCTTTCGGCTGTCGGCGGTGGGCGTCCTTCGCGTTCTGGCGCTCCATATCCCTCTTTAGCAGGCTCGTGTACTCGTTGCCTGCGGCCGGGACGCGTTCCTCATCGTCACGCCCGCCGCCCCGACCCACATGGACGATGAACTCCCTCGCGTGCGCGGCCCCACCCGCCGGCGGCGGATTGAAGAGCCTGAGCGGGTGGAGGTCCGAGACTTTGATGCCGCCGTCGTAGTTGAAGAAAGACGAGTCACGACGGGGCCGCGGCGCTGGCGCGCCATTCACGCGGTCAAGGTTGATGGCGCTGCAGCTATCTTTAGTCTCCAACTACCCCTAAAGACGAACCTGTTGGCGTGCGCGAGGTTGGCGCGTGGTGTCGCTCCCGTCGCGGGCGGGCGAAGGGAGCCGCCGCCACTTATGAGAGTGAGCGGGACGCCTATTATCGACGTGTTAGTCGGCAGCCCTCGAAAAGATCTCGTTACCTTCGAAGCGCATGGGGATGGCGGGTTCTGCCATGGACGCGGCGGCCGGCGGTTGCGATCGGGCGGACAAATGGACAGTCGCGGTCGCGGCCTGCGCTCGCTGGCTTACCTTTGTGGCGATTGCCAGCTACCTTCAAGATCGCCCTCGCTTCCACTGCCAATGGAAATCAATGGGAATCCACTTCCATCTATCTCATGCGTCTAATCAAAAGCTCTATGTATCTGAATCGAATGCGTTGCAACCTTGGGAGTTATCCTCTCCAACAAAAAAAATCATCATTTAAGGGACAAATAAAAGCTACTTCTGCGGCCTCGTAGTCCCAGCCCTCCTCATCCGCTTCGTCAACGCCGCAGGAGTCAAGACGGCGGCCTTGCTCTTCCTCTTCCCCTTCACGTTAACCTCGTCGTAAAAGTTTCGGCCGACCTTGCCCTTGTTGGTCGTCATCCGCTTCGACTTCGACTTCTTAGAGTCTGTAAAGAGACAGACGCGATCAGAAAAAAGCCTGCATGGCAAGGAGGAAAAAAGTTAAACACAAACCCTCAAAGTCGTCCTCGAAGACCTCTGTCTTTTCCTGCGCCTTCGACTTCGTCGCCTTTTTCGCGACAACTACGTCCGCATCGACCGCCGCGACCTCCACCGGCGCGCTCTTCCGCTGCTTGTCCGCTTTCACCTCGCGCACCTCCTGAACCGCCTTCTTCTTCTTCGATACCTTCACATCGTCTTCAGATGGCTCCTCTGGCGCCTTGGACGGCTTCTTCGCCTTCCTGCCAGCCTTCGACTTCTCCCCCTTCACTTCCTCGACCGCCGTGGGCAGCTCCGCGACCTTCCGGACCTTGAACACAGATTTCCCGCCCGCGCTCAATGCCTCCACCTCCTTCCGCTTCCGGGATGCCGTCGCGGACGGCTCTGGCGCTGGCTTTGCCGTCTCCACCATGGGTTTCGCAGCCTTCTTATCCACCGCGGGTTTAAGGGCCTCCTTCTCAGCCTCGACGACGACCGCGGCCTTCTTGTCAGACTTCGCACCCGTCTCGATCGTCGCCGAGACCTTCGAACCCTTCTTCAACTTCACGGGCTTCTTCTCTATCGCCGGCTGGGCTTCCGCGGATTCGACCGGCTTCGGCTTCGCGGCCTTCTTATTGACCGCGTTGACGTCCTCGGCCCCACGCTTCCTCTTGCCCTTGATCGCCGGCTCCGCGACATCATCCTCCGCAACCTTGTTCGCCAACTTCGCCTCGGCGGAGTCCGGAACGACAAGGTCGATGACAGTGGATGAAGCGGCGCCATTCGCGGTTTTGCCCTTTTTGACCTTCTTCGACTGCGCGGCGGCCCTTGTGGTCGTCTTCGTCATTTGCGGTGCCCCGAGGTCCGCCTCCTCCTTCGCCGACTCCGTCGCCGGAGGGACTTCATTTCTAGAGCTCCACGCCTTCTCGTTGAGGACGACGCTCGCGGGCCTAGGTTTCTTGCCTTTCGACATCTCGGTCTTCGCAGGCGCCTCCGCCTCTTCCTCCGCCTCAACCTCTTCACGGATCGACCGAATGACGTCCTCGAGAGTCTCGGCCACTCCCTCGCCAGTCCCTTCACCGTCGTCGGCTCCCTCGACCACCCCCTCCGCAGCATTGCTCGCCACATCCTCATCCTCGTCCTCCCCGGCGTGCGCCAACAGTTCATCCCAATCCACAACCGGCCGCACATTCTCCTTCGCGCTCCCATCGCTCTCCTTCCCCTCCACCACGTCCCCCTCCACCGTCGCCGTCGCAGCCTCCGTGGCGGCAGCAGCGGGCGCATCCCGATCCCTTAAATCATCCGGCAAGAACTTCGTCGAAACCGGGATCTTGCTGAAGATCTGCTCCACGCCCGGCCCCTCCCTCTTCTCCTCACCCGCCTCCTCATCCCCGCCCTCCTTCTCCGGCGGCATGGCGAAGTACGGTATCCGTCCCCTCAGCCAATCGTTCAGGATCATCTTGGCGACCGTCATCGTGTCCGGCTCGGCGCCCTTCAGCAGCTTGCCCGAACGCTTGGCGACCTGCGCTAGCAGGTCCCAGTGGTCGTCCCACCGCTCGACGTCGTACGTGCGGCGGATGTAATCGTCCCTCACGCGCTCGAGGATGGCCGGGATGTGATCCTCGGGCGTCTTGATGTTCTCGACCCTGACGACGCCCTTGAGCACGATGTCCGTCTCGGAGTCGTCGGAGCTCGGGTGCACGACGCCCGGGCAGTCGATGAGGTAGATGCGCTTCATGAGGGTGATGTACTGCCAGACCTTCGTCTCTCCCGGGATCGGGGCGACGTTGCAAACCTTCTTGGCGCGGAGAGTATTGATAATGGAGGATTTGCCGGTGTTTGGGTATCCGATAAAACCAACGGAGATTTGCTTCTTGTCGGAGTGGAGGGTGGAGAATTGCCGGAGGAGCTGAATGAGGGAGCCCTTACCGAAGGAGTTTGTGATAGAGGCGTGGAAGGCGAGGGTCGGGTACTCGCGGGAGAGGGCGGCCACCCACTTGGCCTATCATTCAACCAGATATTAGTAACGAGTCGAAGAAGCGCGACAAGATGTGTGAGAGCCATGAGAGATGGGAGATATATGTCCACAATACTAAGAGACGCGACGGTAATGATTCCTTTCGGAGCGCCAGACGCCTCTACTCTCATCGCGGACCCCGGCCACCACGTCGGAGCCCCTCAAAACGAGGAGAAACCTCCAGTCGGGCGACCCACGATCTTCCACAGTTGTAACGGCTTGCCACCATTTATAAATCACCCCAAAAGAGCGGCGGGCGGGCAAACCTGACTTAACCGTGGGGTTGTGAAAAAGGAAATGAAACAGGGATGGATACAGGGGAAGAGTACGGGAAAAAAAGAACGCGAACGATAGAAAGGGGAAGTACATATGAAGGAAAAAGGTGGACCACAGATCACGGAGTTCCCACCGCAGAAAAAAAAAAAAAAAAACCTCACCGTAACCCAGGTCGGCACCAAATCGCACTTGTTCAGAATGAAGATCAAATGTTTGTGATTAACCTCCTTCCTGATGTAGTTCTCGACATTTTTGCACCGTGTCCCCATCGGATCCCTCGCATCCAGCACATGAATAATAACATCGCTCGAATCGATGACCTTGTACAACTCGCTCCAGATGCGCTTGCTCTGGCCCTTCGTGAACACGGGGTCCCGTGCCTCATCGACGGCGCCCGAGGTGGAGATGTTGGCCAATAGGGCGGCGTCGGCGGTCGGGGAATAGGACGTTAGGCGGGTGGTGGCGGAGTCGGCGAGGTCGGAGGTGGTGGAAAAGGAGAGCTTCGGCTTCTTGCGTTGGGCTTTTGGGCCGAAGGTGTTGGAGAAGGGGTCGGTTTCGAGGAGGTGCATTCTTGTTGTCTACGGTGAATTATGTAAGCAGTGTTTAACAGACAGCGGAAATGAAAAGCAAGGCATAGAATATCTACGCTCTGGCAGTGGTACTAGCTGAAGAAAGGACTACCCCGTATTCGCTTCGCGCCTTCCCACAGATCCTCGTGCTTCCACTCTTACTTCTCCCCGATATACACATACCTTCGCATTATCCACCAACAAACTCATCGGCAACTTGTTCTGCCTCAGCAGCACCGTGTAAGGGTCATTCGCCTTCTCCCCCATCTTCTCCCTAAACCCTTCCAACTCCCTCATTCCCACGACCCTCGTGTTCTCGAACCACCGCCGGTCGCTCTGCACCCTCGCCTGCGTTCCGGGCGCCAGCCGAGACTGGTAGGCAGCAGCCTTGATGATCTTGCCCGATGTGTCCCGCGTCGGCTTGCCGGACTTGAGCATGTTGAGCTGCTTGACGGCTTTGGCATCGCGGTAAAAGTTTGTGCCTGCGAAGGGAGACAGGGTTTAGTATTTCGCGCACGGGGACGGAGTGAAGGAAAGGCGACTCGAGAGGTCGCCCGTTATATCGTAAATTCCCACGCCCCAAACGCTTCTCGGTCCTCCAAGTCACGGCGAATCCCCCAACTCCTCAACCTCCTGCACTGTCCTTCCCCGCACGGACGAATCAAGCCGTTCCGATCACGGCAAGACCACCAAGTCCATCCAGCGTCGTAACACCCCGTTTGCCATCCTTCCTCCCACACAATAAAGCAACATGATAAGTACCTTTCACATGAGTGACATTCTTCAAAGACTGCGACGTCCCCGTCCCCGAGGATGCGGCCGTCTTCGCAACCCGGTTCTTCTCGTTCTTCCCTCGGCCCATCGTGTGGCAGCAAAGAAGGAAATGTGCGATGTCAAAAGTTGATCGAAAGAAAACGCTTCGGCGATCTTGACAACCTCCCCCAGCTCCATTGCCGCCAGGATGCGAGCGGATGCTTGCAACCGGGTATCAATGTGCCTGGGGATGTGGGATGCACTGGCGCCCGTGTCGGGGCAACGATTAGACATTGTAGATTTCGTAGATTACGCCATATTCTTCCGATATCGTGATGTGATGACTATTTAAATGCGTTAGAATGATCGCTGATGATTAATCGCATCATATTCTATTGTATTCACACTGTCTGATCACAATACCGCTGGATGTTTCACTGCCTTTCGTCCTGCTT
>JADGJL010000880.1:0-12509 GCA_027600665.1 Irineochytrium annulatum
GTTCCCTCTCCTGCATCAAGCTCTCGACGCTCATAGCAGCTTCACTGCTACCCGTCCCTCCACCCGAGTTCGACCCCATCTGCGTCGCCGCCTGTTCAATCATTATCTTCCTCAGCGACATCCCCGCGCTGCTGAGCGACCTCTTAATGCCTGACCCCGACGCAGCTGGAGTGGCTTGACCGGCCACGCTTGATAGCGGCAACGGCCCGGGAAGCGGCGGCACCGGGGAGGGCGTCGCAACAACGTTCCCAGCCGAAGTTGACATCGACAGCATCTCACCGGCGCCCCCATGTGTCTGCTGCGGGAACGCCATGGAGAGCGCGTGGGCTCCGCCCGCCGTGAGAGTGGCGGTGTGGTTATGAACGGTGGCCGTGGGCTGGTGCTCGAGAATCATAGCGGCCCATTTCATGCGGTTCTTCAAAATGCCTTTCTGGATGCGGCTGCAGCGGTCGTTGTTTTGGTTGAAGATGGTCCAGGCGTCATAGAGCGGGGAGACGAGAAAATCGATGAATCCGACCTAGAGGGAAGTATCAAGTGGTTAGACTCGAAAAATGACGAGTCCAACGATGAGTAATTTACCTGACACTTTGGCACATTCGGGTTATGCCTGTCCATGAACTGGCTCACGCTAAACCCAAGCTCCCGCTCCATATCGCCTTGCCTATAAAACTCCTCCATAACGCTCTCGCACCACCGATCCGAGATCTCCGCCATCTTGCTCGGGTTATTTAAATCCGCGCACTTGAGCGCAATCTCTACGATGGCAATTCTGGATTCCTGATGCTCGAGCCGCCCAAAACCGACGGTGCTCATCTTCGTCTTAAATTTCGTCACGTACTCAAAGTGCTTGCCCATGTCGGTGCAGAGGATTAGGCGGATAACAAGCCGGCGAATGTCGTCGTACTCGTCGTTAGTCATGCCGGAGAAAATGTTGAAGGGACTGTTGAGGGACATCTGGAAAAAGTGGGCGCTGTGGTGGAGTTCGTTGACGGAGATATCGGAGTACATGACCGCGATCGGGTGGTGAGATTTCACCATGAATTGGTTGTTGTAGCCCTGTATCGACATGTGTATTAATGCATGTGCGGGTTTAAGTACCTATTGTGAAATAACTTACCGGATGATCCAAATCATGTCCAATAGCTGCAATGATGGCCGCAAACTTCTCCGCAGCGCTCATCCGATTACTTAGATCGAACGCCGTGTTTAACAACAGAAAGTTAAACGCATGCAATACATCCGCCGCATGGATTGCATTATGATACGGATGCGACCTATACTCGCTCTCCATCATCAATAGCCAACCCAAAAACTTATCCCGATCCACCATGAAGCTCGGGAACAGCTCGTTCTGCTCCAGCATCCACAATCCCGCGAAATACAGCGGGTGCCCGCCCGTCTTCTCGCAGAGGTCGAACATGTCAATATTCCAGGACGGGAACCAAAGGTCCAGGTAGTTGAGAATAGACCAGCCGTCGATCTGCTCGAGGTACGTCGGGGATGAGAGGCAAGCGACGGCCGCAGCCGTGCGGCTTTGGCTGGTGCCTTCCTTGCGATCCTGCTCAGCTTTAGCCTCGGCGGATGCCAGCGCATCGGGTATCCGCGCGGTGAAAGGTGGAAGAGGTGGAGGAGGCGGCGTATCCGCTACAGCGCTAGACTGCCGTCTGCCGACATTATGTGTCCGCAACTGCCGCAAGCCCGCTGCCATAATGCCCGTTGACGGAGCAATCCCCGCAGCGGACGTATGGCTAACCGCCGACGACGCGGGCGAAGCCGGCAGCGGGGGCAACGACGGCAGGCCAAGCGTCGGCTGATCCGCCTGCATGGCGCCGCTCGTATAGCTGCTCCTCCTCCTCCTACTTGCTACACTATGCGGCGTGACTAGCGGGCTCCCCTTCTCGTTTCGCTCCGGCTCGTTTCTCTCGACGCGATATACCCTCGTCCTCGTCAGCTGCAAGCTCGGGTCGCTCGCATTCCTTGCCCTCCCTGTGCTGCCGACGCTGTTCCTGTTCGCGGCGCGCACGGACGCGGCCGCGATGCTCGGCGCCATGGATCCCCGGTGGGCCTGGAAGGCGTTGGAGTTGTGGTGGAGGTGCGTGTTGGTATGGGTGTGGTGGGTGTGGGTGGTCGTGTGCGGGTGCGGGTGAGAGGCAGTGTAGGTGGTGTGGGTGAGCGTCGGGGTCGCCTGGGCTGCGAGGACGGTGTTGAGGACCCACGACTTGACCTCCTCGTCCATCGGGGTGTTGTTGGCGTTGGTGACGTCGGTTAGGGAGGGAACGTAGGCGTCGCCGCCGGAGAGTAGCGCCTCGAGGATGCGCTCAATTTCGGCTGGGGACAGGCGTTTAGAGCGATGGGATTGTTGGAGGTCGCGGAGGAGCGCTAGGGCTCGCGAGCCGGGGCCTTCGATGTTGACTTTCGGCGCACCCCGCTGATAATAATCGACCTCAGTAAAAGCCGGCTTTTAAATAAAGGCTTACGCGAGCGGAATTCTCAATTTCCTCCTTCATCTTGCTGACTTGCAGTCTGACCCGCCGGTCGAAGTACCAGACGAGCACGATGCCAACGCATATGATGATCACGATGGCGAGGATGCCAAGACAAACATACAACACAATCTTGCTCTGGGGCGGTGGAGGTCCTTGAACTAAGCAAACGTCAATGGAATTCGTATTGGCATAAGAAGTAGGACTAACGTTGCGCAATTCCCGACTCCGTTATGAAAATATCGAATTCAAGGTCGTCGGCCGCAAAGTGGGCCTCTACGGAATCCGATTGGCTTGCGTTTGCTATGGTGGAAAGCAAGATAGAAGTCGTCGCATTCGCCATCATCACCACAAACGTCCTAAGGAGACCTGGTAAGTGCCATGTCCTAACGCAAGGTCCTCTTACATCTGCCGGATAGCCGTGTTATCCTGAAAGTGGACCGGCCCAGTTACCGTATCCATGGCCGGGAACGAGAAACTCGCCGGAACCGCAATATGTTGCATTGCAGTCCCTTTCACGCCACTAGCAAGCTGGGCGACCGTGACGTCAGAGTTGACTGCATTTTGCTTCAAGAGCTAAGATGAACGTTAAGCAACGTTCCTTGTCAGCGATACAAATAACGGCACTCGTACCTGATCGTATCCAGCGACTAAAAGGTCGAAGCAAGTCTGGTAATAGTAATAATCCCGCGGCGGAGACGGCAGCGCTGCGACATCGGGATATCTGAAAGGTGGGTAGAATAAATCAGCCGGCCACACAAAAAATCGAAAATCCGCGCACTTCTCTCTCCACGGCAGTCCAACCCAATCCCTCTCAAATATTCCCGCCTCCATCCCCTCATTCGCCCTCCCAACAACAACCACAACCTCCTCCGCCTTCACGAGCCCCATCCTCGCCCCTCCACCCCCGGCCATATCCTCCCCGGCCTGCCCACCGACGACCCACGTCACGTTCGAGTTGCCGTACGCCCTCGCGGCGTCGTGGCACCACTTGAACGTCCGCGCGTCCCCGTAGAATAGCATAAGCGGCTGGGGCCCGGATTCGTAGGGCGGCATCATGGAGAAGAGGGAGTCGATCGAGACTAGGCAGGGGTTCGGCGTTTGCAGGGTCGCGGGGACGTGGAGGGGGCCCGTTAGGGTTACGTTGTAAATGACGGAGAGCGTCTCGATGAGGTCGTGCACTACAAGGAGTGTTACGACATGCGTTAGTAAATATTAGCAAGGTGTGAACTTACATTGATACTGCGCCGGTACAAGAAGCGACGCGGAGTGTTGCCCCAGGGATACAACGTATTCGAACATCGCGGCAAGGGAGTCTGCAACGCTGGCCTTAATCATCATATAGGTCGAGAAGTCTGGATAGTTGCGATCCTCTGTTGATGACAATCGATTTTAAGTCCCCACGAAAGCGGAAACGAAAGGCAACGAAAAGCACACAACGAACCTCCCAAGTCGCAAACCGGTAGCCCATAGCTCTCCGCAACCGTGAGTCCAACTTGACCCCACATCGACGAGTCCGCCACGACCCCAATGACGCCCCCGCTTTCCACTCCCACCATCAAGTCTTTCACGATCCCCGTCTTGTTGCTGACGGGGTCCACGACGCCCACGACGATCTCGACCCCGACCCCGCTCAAGACGCCATGCGCTCTCCACCGCTCAATCGAGAGCGTCATCATCCACACGAGCGGGGACCAGTACGTGTCCAGCTCTGGTACGGGCAGGTAGAACCTCAGCGTCGGGACAGCAGCTGCTGGCGCCGACATGTCGGATGTCCGGACGGAGTGAGGTGGGAGAGGCGGGGGGATCGATTGAATGGCTTGACGCGGGTGTAAGGGTCGAGGAGGGGCGGGTGATGCCGCGGTCGGGTTCAAGGCAAGGGAGAGCGCCATGAGGAGGATCCGCGGCGCGTCGGGGTGCTGTCGTAACATTGGTTTCGCCGTCGCTCGAACGGGAGGTTCCGTTGTGGTTGGCTTCGTTGCATCGGCCGCCCTCTTGGCCTTCGTCACTTCCTTCGGCTGCTCGCTCGTCATCGACTTCGCGTCGCTTACAGTCCGCGGTCTCCTCAAGTCCCTCCGCCTTTGCAAGGCTTCGCCGGCCTTGATTGCCGTCCACCTTCTACAAGCCCGCATGGTCCAGTGCGTCACGTATCCCACGATGACGCACAGCTGACCCAACGCGTTCCCTGCAGCCCGACGGCTTTTGATATATGCCCTCATTTGCTTGTCGACGTCGCTGGCGACGGGCGTGACGCGGGTCACGCGTCGCGGCCTCCGGCGCGCGTACCGCAACATTTCGACGGGGACCGCGCCCTGCTGCTCCTCGTCCCAACCGCCCAGTAGCCTCCACTTCACTGGCCTCCCATCGCGATCGTCCACGACTTGGTCAACCGGGGGGAAGTCCATGATCTCATCTCCACCCCACTTTCGCCGACGGGCCGCGGGACCGGGGTCTGGCGGCCTCGTCACCACCGGCGGTTGCGGCGGTTCCGGCGGGAGCGGATCCAACGCCAGCGTCAAGGGCGCCGTCTCTGCAACTTTGACACAGCGAGCTGGCCTCTTCGCTGGGCCTCCCCAAAGGGAGGCGTACACCGATCCAGAGAACCCAGCGACGGGCCCGAAGGCCCCGCCAGTCCCCGTCGTCGGCGATGTCGTCCGGGATACGATCGCATCGGCCCCGCTCTTCCCGGACTTCGTCGTCGAGACCATCGTCGCTCTCCTCTCCGTCGGAACCCGCTCCAGCTTCATCGCCCGATCTTCCGTATCCTTCTCTGCGCTCTTTCCGTCAGAGATCGATCTATCGTCGGTCGCGCCCCGCGGGACCATGTTCCTGCTTCCCAAACCCCGCGTGATAAATGCAGGGTTTACAGCCGGCTGACAATGTCTCTCCCGCTGTCGTCTTGTTCTCAACAAGAGCCCTCAAACTGAGCGAGACGGCGGCCGATGGGTGGGGGCGGGCTGGGGTGCGGCCTCTCCACTTCGCGGCTCTTCTTCTCTCGTAAGGATGTTCGGATTTTCACGGGATCGACCTGCGCCCAGAGCGAGTATGAAAGACCGCGGCGCCTCAGAGCCTGTCCTTGAATTGGCCCGTGTTGGTAGATTTACTCGCTTTTAACTGGTGGAGGGGGGGCGCTACGCTTTAGGGATTGGGACCAGAAGTCGGCCGAAGCAAGTCCTCCTCGACCGGCTCGCGTTGACGATTTTATGGGTGAGGAGCGACGATCGAAAGGGATGCGAGGGCAGAAGTGGTCATTCGGGGTTTGCAGCTTTTTTCAATAAAGAAGATAATCATTGTGATGTTCACTACTGCGTCTCGGACGAGACTGCAAACACCTCCAGGGCATTCACACAGTAAACTTAGACACTGTCCTGACCCAGTCGTGACCCACACGCACCACGACGTGCAGGCAGAATAGATGAATGTGGAAGTGCAAGTCAAACTTTTCAAGTCGCATCTGCTACGGAACCACTCATGACCTCCACCTCCACGCCCGACGTGACCCTCCATGGCTACTGGCGATCCAGCGCCTCATGGCGCGTCCGCCTGGCCCTGAATCTCAAGGTATGGAACTCACCCTCGTCTTGGGTTCCGAGGGAGCGCGCGAACTGAAGATCGAGCTTTTCTTAATACGATACCGCAGGGCATCCCGTTCAAGACCGTGCCAGTGGACCTTCTCAATCGCGAACAGGTTTTATCTTGTTTTTGTTTGCACGCTCGCGCATTAACAATGACGATTTCTATTTGCAGCTAACGGAGAACTTCATGAAGCTGAACCCGAACGCGTCCGTGCCGCTCCTCAAGTACGGGGAGCACACGATCACGCAGGTGGGGGTCGTTTTCTGTCGTTGCCGCCCGCGAAAGTGATCAAATTACATTTTGTGATAACAGTCCGTCGCCATCCTGGAGTTTCTCGAAGAAGTGCACCCGAACAACGCCTTGTTGCCTTCGGACCACTATAAGCGGGCGCAGGTTTTCTCAGTCTTGCTTTGCGTTTTCGTTGTTTTGAATTTACGACGTCTGATTCCAAATCCCAGGTGCGCGCTATCGTGAACCTGATCTGTTGCGACATCCACCCGATCCAGAATCCCCGCGTGATTGGGAAGGTTGGCCCCGAGGCCGGAAAGGACTGGGCGAGGTTCTGGATCGCGAGAGGTTTCGATGGTATGATGTTCGTGTTCATTCTTTAGAGCCATGTCTGAATCGCGGTAATACCCAGCACTTGAGAAGGAACTGGCGGCGACGGCAGGCAAGTACTGCGTCGGGGACGAGATCACGATGGCGGACCTCTGCCTCGTGCCTCAGGTCTACAACGGCCACCGGTGAGTTTGCCGGCTCCATCCTCGTTGCTTGGCGTTGATCACGCTCGGTCCCGCTCTCCTGACTTTTTTGTAGATTTAACGTGGACTTTGCGTCATACCCCAATATCAACCGGATCGTCGAGGCGCTTGAGGGACACGAGGCTTTCAAGAAGTCGCACCCAACCGCTCAGCCCGATGCTCCGCCATCGTGATGTATGCAACAGCCTTGAACAGAGTCTGGCGCATGACAGGAGGCTGTGGATCTCAATTACTTCCAATTTGTTATTTAGCATACCGTTGCCGTTTTACACCGGGTAACTGACGCCCAAGCTTGACCTCCATTATTTTCATGTCGTTGTTACCATGCAATAAAATTGCTTCAGCGAACACGATGATATTGTATCAGAGAAGCATAAGATATTCCTTCATAATTCTTTGTGTCCGGGCCACATCAATACGGCGACGAGAGTGTTAGGTTCTGTAGCTTTCCTTCACGACTGATACGAAAATAGAGTTTTTAAAAGGGAGAACAAGGTAAAAATGTGAGGGAGAGGAACACAAAAGGTGGTTTGAGAGCTTCGGCGGGTAAGACTTTCACCGTAAGATCAAATAGTAGGAGGTTTTCCCATAAAAAATATTCGCTCCCTCGTTTGATCAAAGTGTAAAGGAGAGTAACAACGGGAAGAAGGATCCGGCCCGCCAGGGCAGACACCTTAAGTAACACACACCGACTAACCCACATACAAGTACTGCGAGAAGGCATTCATGGGATAAGAAGCGAACAAAATGGAATGTGGAAGAATAGAAGGCAGGTCAAAGAGAGTGAACGGGAGAGAGGCTAGATGATCAATAAATCCAATCACAAATAGAGAACCTGATAGAAATAGCAAAAAAGAGAATGGGAGAAAAAAAATGATAGCAGGACAAGAGGTGTTTAAGTCGAACGGAAAGAAAAAAAAGAGGAAACAGTAAGCGGTCTCCAGCAAACTCCCTTAACAGCCCTTAACAGGGCAGCCTAATTAAAAGCTCCTCCGAGCGCAACCCCCACCATCGTCATCATTACTGAATTATAGGTTACAACCAAATAATCCCCGGAGCATAGAACGCCAGACTTCTAGTTGTTCACACTATCGGCGTCCTTCGACCCACACCATCCAAACATCCTCTTCCACCACTTCTTCTTCCCCTTCGTCTTCTTCTTCCCTTGCGCCCCTGGCCTCGCTGCCCCTGCAGCGGGAACGGCCCCACTGCCCGTTCTCTCCGCCGCTTGCACCGCGTCCGCCCCGCCCGCGTTATTCGCAGCCGCGACGCTGGACCCCTGCGCCGGCATCGCCGAGCTTGCCAGCGGGTGCGGGCTTGGGCTGACGGTGGTGGAACCCCTGAGCGGGGTGGAGTCCTTCCCGTTGGAGTTGGACTGGACCATCGATGGCCCGCGGAGTGCCTGGACGGACGTGCCGTCGTTCCGGTCACGTGTAGACAGGGGCAGCGCGCCGGAGGGGCTTGAAGGGAATCCGCCCGAGGCGTTGTTGCCCGCGGGGCTAGAGGCGTGGGGAATCGGGGAGGGTGCGGAGGGGTTGGCGGAGGCGCCATTCGGGCCGAGGTTGCCGTTGATGTTGGCGGCCGATTGGTTAAGCGCGGCGGCCTCCTTCATGGCCCGGCGCTCGGCGCGGTCGCGCTCACGCTGCTCGCGCTCGAGCTCGCGCAGGCGCTCCTTCTCCTTGCGCTGAGCGTCCATGACGAGCATCCAGTCGAAGACTCCATCGTCCGTCTCGCCATTTCGTTGCAAGACTGCAAACAAATTTAATTTTAATTCATCGTAAAACTCCAAGAAACTGCCACAACTCACCCTTGTTAAACAGCTGCCTGAGCTTGTTGTAATCGGGCTCTTCATCGAACTTCAGCCCCCGCGAGTACGCCAGATACTCCGCAAACTCCTCCGGGAATCCATCGCACAGCTCCTTAATGGGGACGGCCTGCTTCTTCTCCCCAATCTTCTCATACTTTTGCTTGTTCGTCGCGGCCTTCAAGCCCTGCCACGGCAGCGAGCCGCGGAGGAAGTACATGAAGACGTGGCCGAGGGACTCGAGATCGTCCCGCCGGGACTGCTCGCGGCCGAGGTGAGTGTTGATGGACATGTACCGGGCCGTTCCGGAAAGGGACTTCTTCTCCCGGTAAGGAATGTGCGCCTTTGTTTTCGGATCCCGGTACTGCTTGGCCATCCCGAAGTCGACCATGTAGATTTGAGATGCCGGGTGCGGGTGTTGAGGTGAGTGGTTAGCGACGATACTGTAGGGGTCTGTTTGCGATAACCTTCATTAGCGCTGTCCGCGAGAAACCAATCCTGTCAAGATGGGACTTTTTTTTAAATACTTACTGCCTCCGGCGATCACAACATTCGGCGGCATAGGCTCATTGTGCCGAGGAAGACGACCAATCAGGAAGTTGTCGGGTTTAATGTCGCGGTAGATAAGGTTCTTCTCGTGGATTTGTTGAACACGGGTGATCTTGCAACAAAAGTCAACGCAAAATCCCAAAAAAAAGAAAGAGTAATTCACTACACACCATCTGCTTCGCCGCCATGCAGACCGTCTTGGTCGAAAACTTCCGGTTGCATAAATCAAACATATCTTCCAAACTCGGCCCCAGCAAGTCGATGCAAAGGATGTTGTGAAGACCCTCCTGCCCGTAGTAGTAAACGGACGGGATGCCGACGCTGTTTGCAAGGATCTTGTACGTCCTGTACTCGTCCCTGAGCTGCGGAGCGTCCGACTTCCGAGGCTCGAATTTGATGGCCACGGGCTGGTTGTTAACCATGTTCACGCCCTCGTAAATAATCCCGAACGAGCCCTCCCCGATCTTCTTCCCGACTTTGAAGTTCACCCCGACGACATTGGGGCTTGAGCTGGAGTGGAGCTTTGAGGAGGAGGCGGAGGTCGTTGCGCCGGTGGCGGCGGCGCCGGAAGTAGCGTTGGCGAGTTGTTGGGAGGAGGAGACGCCGGCCGGGTTGGCCGCAGAGGACGAGCCGTGGACGCCAGTGACGTGGGAGGAGTGGTGGTGGTGGTGGTGACGGGTGGAGGATTGGGGCTGAACCAGCTGGTCCTTCGAGTTATCGGCGGGATCCCGCTTCGATTCCTGAAAGCAAATCCACGTTAGATTAAAAAGGGTCTTGCAAGCGCTAAGGTCGTTAAATTCCACCGTCCCGACATAAAAGCGCCCTACGCTTTCCGTTCCCACACAACCAACGCAGTCGCCACTTCTCTGGCACGGCAACACACCTTAACAGCGCCGGGCTGCGCGGACTGCGAAATCGCGGGTGTGGGGTCACTCGGCATCCTCGCTGACTGCTGCTTCGACGCCTCCGCTGAAGTTTGCTGCTGTGCCGGCTCCCCGTTCTTTGTTCTCGACATGCAACTGTCTGTGGCGTAGAAGGACCCAACTACAGGGTCGATCGAATTAAGGGGGATAAAGAGTCGGAGGCGGTGAAGGTGGGCTGGGAGACAATGGACGTCGAGATCGGCAGAGGTAAGCTGGAGAGAAAAGCGCTCGTTAGATCCCAGCAGTGAAGATGGACGGGGTATGGCGGCTGATCCATGATCCGGTGAAAATAAAATAGAGTCCCATCCACAGCCCGCGAAGCCGCAAGCCCCATCCGTCGGCATCGCCCGCATGCCGGCGGGTCGTCCCTTCCAGCGATCCATTGCCACCTCCGTGCGGCCCGCAGTGCCCCTCTCAAGATGCATCCTCTCCGATCCTTGGCTTCACCGAGCGAGGGCACTGAGTTTGACGGAACGGGCGCGGGCGTACCTAGCGGTCGGGACGACAACGACGTCGTCGGTGGCGGATCTGGGTGGTGGCGGCGGTCGGGAGGGGGAGTCTGGGGCTAGTCGGAGTCGTCAAGATGACGGGCGGCCTGGTCCAGTCGAATTGAAGGTCTGTGTTCAACGCGGGATGGACGAGGGTACCTTGACCTGCGACCCGCAATTACGGAAAATGTAGAAAGATTGACATTTTCCCCTTAGAAATTGCAAAATTTTAAGGAGGGCGCTAGGCAGTCACAACCCGCAAAGCATACCCCTGCCATCTTATCTTGTTATCTTTCTTACTCAAAGGCACCAGCGACCAACAATACACAACGATGTATACAAAACCCTATCAGACCAAAAATGTTATCGACCTTCCGGTCCCCCTCCACCCGCCATCAGTTTCCGCGACTTGCCAAGGAACGCCGCCCGCGCCCTACCCAACCTAAGCCCCGCGCACCGTTGGATGCTGGCGCTCACGAGCCTCGCCGCCTCCTGCCTCTGCTGCGCGTGCGACATGCGCTTTACGTGCGAGAGCGCCGCGTCGCGCGTCAGGTCGATCACGGACGCCATCTGCGCCTTGACGCCCGTCCTTCACAAAGGGTCAGCCTGTGTAAACGAAGAGAGTAGAACAAACATGTTGAATATCCGCAAATCATCCTCAGCCCGGAGGAGATGCCCAGCCACGAGCTCCGACAGCTCGCCCGTGTCGGCTGTGATGAACGACGACGGCCCGCCGGCGGACGGGTCGTCGCCCAGCGTGGGCACGAGTTGCTCGAGAATCTGTGTCTCTCGCGGGAGGTGGGAGCGGACGTCGAGCTCGGTGACGGAAAGGTGGGAGCAAAGGTCCTGGATGAGGTCGCCGAGGCGGGACGTATCATCGCACCGGATGGTCATCTGGCGCGAGGAGAAAACAAGTGTTAGACCTTCCGCGTACAGTCTCCCCCTCACAAGCTCCTAATTCGAAAACACACCTCCCGATTCGCAACCTCACACCATACCGGCAACGAATCCGCAACGCACACCCACACCGCCTCCAGGCCATTCCCCGCGTACTCCACACACCCCCACGACAAAAACGCCCCACCTATCCACCTCTGCACAGCCGCCGCGCCGGCATCTACCCTGAACGTGACGCTCGACGCCGGCCGCGTTGCGCCCAGCCGCGCGGGCTCGAGGGACACGTATCGCGCGAAACGCGGCACGGGGAGGGAGAGGCGGTGTGTTTGCATGAGAGGGTTGGTGGTGGTAGTGGGGACAGGGTTGGAGCTGGCGCAGGTGATGAGGAGGTCGAGGGTTGCAGAGGCGTCCCGCGCGATGGGGACTCGGACGGAAACGGTGGGAGAGGGTTTTGGTTGGCTAGAAAGTTTTTTAGAAGAGTCATTAGTCTTTCTCTTCATCAAAGATGCCTTGGACGTCTTCCGAATGCTCACAACGCGACGGAATCCTTGTCCAGGATGCCTTCTCCCCTGATAATGATGAGGTGCACATTCGCGTCCGCAGGAGCCTCCACGCGGAGGTACAGCCCGCCCCGACTCCCGTCCGCATCAAGCCGGGGCACAAGCTCGCAGCGGACCGTTTTCGGCTCGGGGGCGACGGCTTCCTGAGAACTCGTTGCGACCTCTGGCACTGGTGCGACCTCTGCCTTCTTCGGCGCCAGAGCGGCTTCTTCAAGTTTCTGAGTACAGGTTAACGTGTCATATAGAATACAAGACTTAAAGCACACACCTGCTTCCGCCTAAATAGCTCCCTAAGCAACGTCTCCTGCCCCGCGTCATCGACCGCACTGCTGGTTAGCGCCACCTCTGTTGGCAAAAATCCCCTCACTGCAATCTGTCAGCTCATTAACTCCCTCCTCCCTTCGATCAACTCACCTTCCCCATCCGCGCCCACAACAATCAGATCCCCATTGCCCCCCGTCCTACTCC
>JADGJL010000881.1:0-12482 GCA_027600665.1 Irineochytrium annulatum
CCTCCGAACCCGCCAACGAACCCACCCGACACAGCTCCATCGCATCCGGCCGGATCCCTCCACCGCCGGACAATCTCCCACGCGGCCCACGCCAGCGTGATCGTCTTAACGCCAAGGGCGGATATGACGCCGTAGGATATTCCCATTTGCAGCGACCCATAGAGGGAGTTTAAGAGCCAGATGGTGACTAGGATGCGAAGGAGGATGGAAGGGGTCTGGGTGAAGGGGTGCCGCCATGTAGGGCGGAGGGTAGAGAGGAGGGAGAGATAGAGCGTCAGAGGGAAAAGGATCGTCGTCAGATGCCATAGACCTAAAGCTTACATCTCAACAAAAAAAATGGGGGAGTCTCACGTAATATCAAAGACTCGTACCATAGAAAAATGTATCGCTCATCGGGATCCATCCCATGCCGCCCGACCCGGGAAACCATATCCCTTGCGTGAAGAGCAGCCCGAACCGATTCACGACAACGCCTTTCTGGCTGTCGACAAAGTCGCCGACGAACCAAAACCCAACCGCGCTCCACATCGCGAGCCCGTACAGCGGGATCCAAAGCCGGGGCGTGTCCGCGAGGGCCAAGAGCGAGTAGACGAGGCCCCAGACGACCTGCTCGATCCTCGCAGACACGGCCGCAAGGACGCCTCGCGGGCGGGTCTCGCCGGCATCGTCGTCCTCGTCGTCGATATCGTCGTCACCAGGGAATGTGCGGCGGCTCGGGGAGCGGGAGCCACGGGGTAAGGAAAGTTGATGGCAGAGCTGGCGGGTGCGGGCAATGATGGAAGAGCGGATGATGGGGAGGGTGCCGGATATTCGGTGGTGCGTCAGGTAGAAGAAGGGGATCAGGAGGAGGGGTACGACGATGAAGACGTGGGCGAAGATAAAGAGGCTTTGAAACTAGACGATGCAATTTTGAGAAAGACGAACGCCTGACACAAGTACCAACCACTTCCGCAAACCGGATTTTCAAAACAAACGTCCCTGACGCCTTCCCCATCCCTCCCCGGTCCGTCCTGGTCCCATCGACCCGAAACAAGATCCTCTTTTTGCATCTCCCACCCTCCACATCCACAACCTCCACCTCTAACATATGATCGCTCTCGTCGTCATATACCGCCGCGTCCCACTCATGCACCCAAAGCGGCAAATGATTCGCCTCATTCTCATCCGTAAGCCCCTTCCACGCTTGCGACTGCCCCGCATACACCCACGCCGTCAACTCCTTAGTCCCATCCACAACCGCCCTTACACCCGATGCATTCACACCCGCACTGGCGTAAATCAACATCCTGACATGCGTCGACTGCCTGATCCTCCCAACGGGCTCGCGTCCCTCCAATGCAAACCTCGCGTCCCTTGGGTTCGTCACCAACACCACCGGCGGCACCTTCCCCGGAATCTCCTCCACCCTCCCCAGCCCGTCAGGCGCGTGCATGGGGATTCCGACGCCCCCAACGACCTCGTCCGCGAAACTGACCATATCCCCATCAACGGCCACGACGCGATACACTCCATGGTCCTTCATGTCCCCCAGCTCGAGTTCGACGGCACCGTGGGCGTGGTGCGCGTACATGGTGGCTCCGATTCCAAGGATGAGCTGGTGAAGGTGACCCGAGAGCCAGAGGGAGACGAAGGGGCTGAGGGAGCGAAGCGTCTCGCCCTTTGACGAGCGGCCCGATACCGTCACGGCGTTCGGGTAGTGTGTCAGGACAAAGGTGTGGTTGTGGTGGTGGAGTTGGGCAGAGGAGATGAAGGCGGAGAGGGCGTCGAGGTCGTGGGTGGACATGGTGCCGAAGAAGTTAAAGGGGCGGGATGTGCCTACCGCCGGGCTGTTGTTGCAAACCGTCTTAGTCACTCAGAACCGTAAATGGCGGTACTACTAACCACAAGTCAATCGCGAGGAAGGCATATACACCAAACTCCTTTTGATGTAGGAAAGCATAGCCCTCAGTCTTGGATTGCGACATCCTCGCGAACTCTGTCTCGGAAAAGTTTGCCCCCGTGTTGAAGCAGTCGTGGTTTCCCCTCATGTCCCAAAAAAATTTACCACCGTTTCTGTACGCGAGGCCGGTGGAGTTCAGCATATTCTTTTGTCTTGTTAAAACATCTTCAGCACGTGTAAAGCCTAAGTCAAATTGCACCTGATATGCAACCCACTCGTCCATGTACTGCTGGCTGTAAAGCTTGCTTTTAGATTTTGCGTCGATGAGATCTCCGGTTAGCAGCACGAGATCGGGAGCGATGAGGGGAAGCTCCCGCTCTAGAAACGCCTGAAAATGTGGCAGCCCGCCCTCCGTCAGGTAGCGAGATATGTGAAGGTCGGATATCTGAACAAACGTCCATAGGTGCGTTGGCTTGCTTCCAAGTATTTCAGCTGCCAGAAAACAACTCGATCAGAAAGAACAGTGTAACATGCACGTACACTGGTTTCCGATCAAGGTCGAAGCCTTGGCTCCAGCGAGCGAGGCTGGAGAGGACTCCTTTGCCACATCCGATTCGGCGGAAGCTTGCTGGGATGAAGACGGTGATGTCGACGGTGAAGTTGAGAAAATGCTGGAGGTGGGATCATTCTCGCGGTGACTCTGCGACGAAGTCGACGGATAGAGCACGGATCTCGCGCAAGAGTTGATGTAAAAGGCCAGCATCCATAACAGCAGTGTAATCGGGCCCACAACAAACGGCGCCGACCGGGCGCTGATGGACGGGATCATGTCAGAGCGGTCTCAGCTGCCCACATTCGCGAGCGGCTTGGACTTGAGAGGGCGGTTACTCTGCGTCTCATTGGAATGTCCTTCGTTGGTGAGCCAATCCACTCGGCACCGCTAACGTTCTCCCTTCCAGTCAAGGCAGGGCTCCAGGAACGCCTGCAGAACGTCCACCGACCACTTCCCCTGACCGCGGCCGACCCGCCGCCACCGGTCTGGAAATCCACTGGCGCGGGCTTCCTGGACTGCCTCGTCGCCTGCCGGGAGACGCAGCGCATTTCGCGCGAGCGATTGCGGCTGCTGGAGGAGATCCGGGAACAGGAGCGCGCAGGCGCCACGGACGAGATGCGGATGATGATGGTGAAGAAGCGGAAGGCGGTGCAGAGGGAGCTGTGGACGAGGCCTGACGAGGGCGACAGAGAGGGCGAGGGTGAGGGCGGGGGCCGGGATGGCGCAGACGATGGGAGAAACGATGGTCGGAAGAAGAGGAAGGGGGGCCGTCCTCCAAGAGCCCGGCCACCGCAGGCCGCGAGGGAGGAGAAGAAACGACTGACTGAGGAGAAGAATAAGGCGGAGAGGGAGCAGAAGCAGAAGGGCGGGACGCCGATGAGAGAAAAGCTGGAGAGGAAGGCGAAGGTGATCGCAAGCCGTAGGGCGAAGGGGTTTGATGCAGTTTTAGAGCCTGAGGAGGGGGAGGAACCGTAACGGCACGCCCGAGCGTGCGTGCCTTAACGGGAGACTCATGGCTACGATGCCCAAACTCTTTTCGACAACCGATTGGCGATTTCGAGCTTTAGCCAACTTAGCTGCCACTGACATCGTCAGCTTAATTTCCTTACCGACGTCTTGTTACTGCTTACGCACATACATCGCACACACCGAAAATAAAGCAACGCGCTAAAATATCGACTTCGTTCTTAAACTGCATGATAACAATGTCGATCCCATCAAATACGAAGAGCCCACTGGGAAATGCCAACAAGTTGGCGCCTCCCGGACCCCCGATCAAGGAGGGCGTGCCATTTATTCTCTAGGGCCTTGGAAACGAGACGCTCATTCGGCGGAGATCACTCCGGGAGGTTGCTGCGCTCCGTATAGATGCCGCTATTGGTTTAGTATTTAGGGGGCTAGAAGCATTCAATCATAGATTGATTACGACTAACACTAAAGGGGAAAAAAAATCGCCAGTTGGCCTTATATACCTCCAATGCGATTTGACAGACGACGTCAAAACACCCATGAAGTGCATAGTTAACCAAGTCAACACCTTCACGATCATGGATGCCACCAAGTCAGCCGGTGCAAACGGCGCTGACGCTCCAAAGTCCAACGGTGTGAAGACACCGCACGACGATTCCCAGACCAACGACAGATCGCCGAAGCGCACGACCGCTGCCGGGCCCGATCCCTACGTCCTCGCCTCTGACGCAGACTACATTGCCACGACGTCTCACTCCCTCATCCCTCCGCCGCGACTCGAGCCTCCTGCCGTGTACAACCAGCGAACGCGACGGGGCGCGGATGTCGTTCGCGGAGGCGGCGGTGGACGCGATCGGGGTGGGGACCGGAGAGACGACAGGGGCGGAGGAGCGCGACGTGATGAGAGGGGTGAGAGGCATCATCCGTATGATAGGCCCCCGGCAGCGAGGGATTACGGCCGGGAGAGGGAGAGGGACCGCTGGGACGACAGGCGCGACCAACGAGATTATGACAGGGATAGAGTTGGAAGACATGACCGCCGCGGGGGTGACAGGAGGGATGACAGGGACGGGAGGAACGGCAGGGCACGGTAATTCTCGTTGCAGGAGCGACTGTGCGCCTATTGTCCGTTCGGTCCGCGTCCTGCTGAAGATCTTCCGCTTGATTTGGCCAAGGCATTTACGTTTATGACCCTGCATTCTTCGACGGCATTTTCCAAATCCGTAATCCAGTTACGAGCAAGCACTCTTTTTAAAAATGTATTGAGCGAACAAACAAACCACAATGCTACTTGAAGGTCACGGCACGAGCCGAGCCTTGAGCCAACGGGAACGTGATGAGGAAAGCATGTGGGATCGCGACGATCATGAGAATGATCGCTTATCTGAATTGACGCCAGGTTTTTTTAACAGCAACAAGCCATCAGCACACACATGGCCCGCGAAAAGAACCCAAAGCCGGCGGCCTCCTCGTCAGCAGCGCCGTCCGCTGTCGCCGTCAGCTCTAAGCTCGCCTCCAAGAAACCCAAAGCTGTGGAGGTCGATCAGGCCCACACCAATACTCACGCGGAGGACACAGCAAACGCGAAACCGAAAGTAGTCGTATCGGACCGGTTGTTGAGGTTTGAAAAGAGCTTTGAGGCCCTTATCGACATGATCCCGACAAAGTACTACCTGCCGCAAGAGGACAACGATGAAACATATGTTGGTGTCCTCCATCCTTATGGAATGGCAGCATGTTTACTTTGCTTCGTTAGAACAAATTTGCCTATAACAAGAAGAACAAGGCCCCGAAGCAGGCTATTAAGGAAGCGACGAAAAAGGCGAAGAAGTTAAAGGTGCGAGGAATTGCGATTAGTTCGACATTTTCCGCTTGCTAAGCTGGCTTTGTAGTTTGATCCCGAAGCCCATAAGTCTGTCAGCGAGATCCAAAGTGAGCAAATGATTGCCGAGGCCGCAACGAAGACGCACACTAAGCCGAACGCCGACCTATCTAATATAAAACCGCTTCCCTCCGGCTCGATTGTTGAGATCCGGGAGAAGTATCAAGCCCGGATGGCAAGCTTTGCGGCGAAGCGGAATGGCCAACCGCAGCCCACGGGCAGCGACGCCGGCACGAACTCGCCGCGGCCGTCGCTAACTGGGGAGGATGGGGTCGAGGGCCCGAGAAGCCGGCAGGAAATTCTAGAGAAGCGGATGAAGAAGCGGAAGGAGAAGAAGGAGAAGCGGCTGAAGAAGAAGGAGAAGCGAAAGGACGGCGTGGATACTAAGGTGTGTGGGCGAGCGCTACTTTGTCCTTGTACGTTTCTTTTAACTTATATGGCGCAGGGTATGGCAGTTGTGCCGAAGGCGGCGAAGCTTGAAAACCCCGCCGAAGACATTTCCTTCGGCGTCCTCGACTTCCACGACCCCAGCGAAGAGCCAAACACCTTCCTCGACGCCAGTAAGAGGAAGCGCGGCCCGACGGACCCGGCGGCCCTCCTGAAGAAGTCAGAGAACAAGAAGGCGAAGCTGGAGGCCCTGAAGGAGTCAAACCCGGAGAAGGCGGCGACGATCGAGGAGAAGGAGAAGTGGGGGAAGCTCATGAAGATGGCCGAGGGCGAGACCGTGAAGGACGACACGAAGCTCTTGAAGAAGACGCTGAAGCGGAAGGAGAAAGTGAAGGAGAAGTCGGGCAAGGAGTGGGAGTCGCGGAGGAAGGACGTGCAGAAGTCCCAGGTGGCGCGCCAACAGAAGAGGACTGAGAACTTAAAGGCGCGGAGCGAGTCGAAGAAGGGGACGGGGGAGAAGGGGAAGAAGGGGACGAAGGACGCCGCGCGGAAAAAGCGGCCAGGGTTTGAGGGTGGGGTTAGGAAGAGGAAGTGAGGGGGGCATCTGTTGTCGTTTGAATATTTGTTTGGTTGTTGAAACACGCGCGCACGCATGAACATAGGAATCCGTCGTTGATTCAGGACTGTCATTATACTCTCTATATAAATTTGACCAATATTTGAATCACCAGCACGCGCCTTCGAAACACTCCACAGGCAGCCCTACAAGCCTCTTTTTTTGACATACTCCTGCGTCTTCCCATCATCGTCCCATCATCGTGCCCTCCACATCAGCGATAGTCCCGATCCACCGACGCCACCGCATCCTCCGCGTTCCTTCTCCGCCACATTACCATGAAGTTTGGGAAGCGGCTCGAGGCCGAGGTCTTCCACGACTGGAAATACTACGCCTTCGATTACAAGGCGTTCAAGAACCGCATCAAAGGGGAGGATCCCTATAAGGCCAAAGGCGCCGGGGACGAGGAGGCGTCCTTGAAGTCCAAGGCCGACGACAGCCCGGCTCAGTCTGAAGTGGAGGAGGGTAAGGGAGGGGCGGTCGAGGACACGGCATCGGCGGAGGGATCTAGCTCGTTCGTGTTTGGGGATGAGGATGAGGAGGCGTTCGTTGAGGCACTGGACAAGGAGATTGAAAAGGTACGGCATTACCGATACTCTACGGAGCGTGCTTTATGACGGGCTGAATGCTGACGCTGCCCTGGATTACTCTTTGCCCGGAAACATCAGATCTCGACGTTTTGCAAGCTGAAGCACAAAGAGCTGAACCGACGCGTGGACAATGTGGAGAACACGATTGTTTCGATCCAGCGCCAGCCACCAAGGTCGGCGGCGGAGAGGCCTGAGGCGAGGGAGGCGGAGGAGCATGGGGACGACAACGATAACTCCGTGATGGATCAGGAGGAGGGTGCGAAGAATCGCCTAGAGCAGGTCACGAGGACAATAAAAGAGACCACGAGGGAGGTGCAGGAGCTCGCGTCGTTTGTCGTGCTGAACCACACGGCCGTTCGGAAGGTTGGGAGTTTGCTTTTATTTGCTTGTGCTCCAAAAGCTTGACCGTGGTTGCTAATTTGTGACCGTTGTGGCGTATAGATCTTGAAGAAGCACGACAAAATGACGAGATATAAGCTCTCGACCGATTACATGCTCATCCTGTCGCACAAGCACTTCGTGCAGGAGACCTACGACACGTTGATCTTGAAGCTTTCAAACTTGTGGGATGCCGTCCGGTCTCTCCACGGAGGGGGTACGGACCCGTCGAAGGGCCCCGGCGTCGACTCGCAGAACATCATGAGGAAAACGACGAAGTATTGGGTGCACCCTGGTGAGTTTTAGTCTTTGTTAAATGATGGCAAAACTTATCTTTTGCCTACTTCCAGACAACGTCGTTGAGCTGAAGCTCTTCGTGCTCAAGCATTTGCCCGTCCTGCTTTTTAAAAAAGGCGTCCCCAATGACCCGGCGCTGAATTCGATCTACTTCGATAACGATGAGTTGTTTTTATACCACAGCCGTATGGCGAGGGATCAGGGAGCGCAGGTAAACCTTGCGATCGAAGAACTATCTTATTGAACGCACATATCCAGAACCTTCGCTTCCGGTGGTACGGCAAGCGGGACGACGCGAAGGAGGTTTGGGTCGAGCGAAAGACGCACAAGGAGGACTGGACGGGCGAGAAGTCCGTGAAAGAGCGCTTCCCGATCAAGGAGAAGTATCTGAACGACTACTTGGCCGGCAAGTACAACATCCGGCAGACGACGAATAAGCTGCGGGCTGAGGGGAAGAAGAAACTTAAGGACATCGAAGACATGGAGCAGCTCGGGGATGAGGTGCAGCAGCTCGTGCTCTCGCGGAAGCTCAGGCCGATGGTGCGGACTTCTTATAACCGGACGGCATTTCAGCTGCCGGCTGACGCGAGGGTGCGGATTTCGCTGGATACGGAGCTATGTATGGTTAGGGAGGATTACCCGCGGTGTGGGGATAATTGGAGGAGGAACGATGAACATGGGTACCCATTCTCGACGATCCCGGCGGCGGACGTGATCAAGTTCCCGTATGCTGTGTTGGAGATTAAGCTGCAGACGCAGTTTGGGCAGGCGGCACCGAAGTGGGCCACGGAGCTAGCGAACTCACACTTGGTTAGTGGGATCGTTGCTGGCCTTGCGTGCTGTTCAGCAAGTTAACGATCGATGGTTGTTTGAAAGGTCGAGGCCGTTCCGAAGTTTTCGAAGTTCCACCACGGCGTATCGATGTTCCACTCGGAGAAGGTGAAGGTTGTTCCGTTCTGGTTCTACCAGATGAATAGGAATATCTTAAAGCCCCGCCTGGCGCCGTTACCGAGCGCTGATATGGACGACGTGGACATAGGTGGCGGTGTTGGGGGCGGGGACGAGGAGGTTGACGTAGATAGGAATGGGAAGCCGACCGTTAAGGTTGACAAGCTTGGGAAGCTTTACTTCTCGAACGAGCGGACGTTCTTGCGGTGGCTGACCTACGTGAGTTCACTCGTCCATGCACATTTGCATAAAACTTATGCAACAACAACAGAGCATTCAGTTCATTCTACTCTCCATCCTCCTCGTCAACTTCTCCCCCGACCGGACGCCCCAGCTCGTCGGCGTCGGCCTCACAGCAATCGGGTTCCTAATCCTCTTTTGGAACCTAGCTCAGTTCCACATTCGAGCGTACAAGATCCGCCACGACGACGGGACGGGGCCATTTGAGCTGAAGATGCAACCCGTTGTCGTTGTCATCATCATGCTCTCGGGTATCGTCGTGGGCGGGATCGTGTCTTGGACTTCAAGGAGGAATTTGTAGCACGATGCTGTGTCCTCCCCATAGCCTTTTTGCAGTTGCATATACGCCCTAAATCTCCGTTAAGCTTTTCGCGGTTGCTGTCGTTATTTACTTCATTGTTTTGATTGTCGGGTTTTAAAGTTGTTGCATGTTTTTTATTTCCGTTTATACACGGCAGAGAGGGGAAGGAGGGTGCTCCACATTGATGCTCATCTACTTATGCCTGGTTCATTTGGCGACTATATAAGCACTAGGAACAGTAAAGAAAAGGGGATCTGCCTAAGATATGAAGTCGGAAAAAGAGAGTACCGCGCGCTGCATCCCACTCATGTATCCAGACGGAACCTGCGCATTGCACTGAAGAGAAGCTGGCGGTCAGCGATTTTCAACGGGGGGGACTAGTACCCCCGCAAGTCACTGGTTCCGACCCAACGCCATCGCGCCGGCACGTTTCCGCGCTTCGACTGCAGTCGTGCCAATGTGGGAGCCTGTCCCAGCCGAGAAGCGCCACGGGGCGCGTATGTTTAGCTGGAAGCGCAGGCGACACACGGTACTCGAATAACAGTGAGATTCTCGCACAACTTATAAGCGCCGGACGTTGGCGCGTCGCTCGGTTGTGGTCCCAGATTTCATGCGTTTTTGCTGCGAGCTTGCTGGCGGTGTAAATAAAATACGCAAAATCAAAGTCCTTTTCTTCTTGGGATATTTTTGTAATTATTTCCTTTTTAGTAAATTTAATATCAGGCCTAATGTGGGCTGCTTCGTCCGTCGTGACAACGCACAAGCAAGCTGAGAAAGAAGGCAGTGAGCAGAGGGGAGAGAAGAAAAGTAGGACGCGATACTTGTGATAGGACCGGTTGTTCGTCGTCGCCTCCGTCGGCACCTCGCGGCATTCCTTTCTATAAGGCAAGCCGGCGGCGTGGATGCCCAAGTCTGAAGGAAGCGGCGATCTTCAACCCGAGATTTCCCCAGGCGATCCTTGCGACGCCCCGTTGGCTGAAGACGCGAAGTGAGCCTGCCAGCCTGCCAGCCTGCCAGTGAAAGCACCAGAGCCGCCAACGACGACTGTACGCGGCCATGTCGCACCTTATTCACGTCACGGTGAACGACTCGCACGAGGAGATCGTAAGGATCTCGAGGAGTCACACGCTCGGGGAGGTCCGCTCGGTCTTCCTCGCTGCTGCGAACGTCTGCGAGGACGTCGCGTCGCCGTCCACGGAGGGCGGGCGGGAGGCTGGTGGCGCGGGCACCACAGTTCCCCGAAGCAGCGGGGTCGTGCTCAAGCTTTATTCGCGCGACAATGTCCTGATTCCTATCGGTCCTCACGTCCCCCCCAACTCGCCAAGCTCACGCTACCGGCTTGTCGTGAAAACAGGTTCGCGTTTCTCTTTCTCGGCGTGCTTCATTGTTGGGTAATAACGCGTGTGGGTTACAGGCCCGAGTTATGCAAACTACACGACGCGATCCGAGCCCGAAATCGAACGGTTAGTACGAACTCTCAAGGCTACGAACGCCGTGCTCGGCGACCTTCCGGGCCTGAAGAGGAACATGTCTGCCATCCGACACCGCATCGAGACCGACCCCAGCTCCCAAATCCCGAACTACACACAGAACGACCCCGTGTCCAAGCCGGCAATGAACCGGGTATCGAGGATCCCAATGGACGAGATTAAGCGCCACGCGGAGGCGACACAGGGGCAGAACCGGTCCAAATTTAGCACCGAGGTGTACGAGGCCCTTAAGCACCCTACGTTCGACATCTGGCAGTGGGACGACGGGGAGCTTGTTGCGCTTCTGGAGCACATGTTCGTGGATTTGGGCATGGTCGAGACGTTCGGGGTCGACCGATTAGTATTGTCGAGGTTCCTGCACTGTGTAAGAATCACGTACAACAACAACCCGTTCCATAACTTCAGGCACTGCTTTTGCGTGGCACAGATGGTAAGGACATGTCCTTTAAAAATTGAAGGGCTAACAACGTCTTGGATTAGATGTATGGGATTATTCACGTGACGGGTGTGCACGCGAAGCTGACTGCACTGGAAAAGCTCACTTTGCTTGTAGCAACAATTGGGGTATGTTCATCGTTTTTTTTTTTCTGTTCCCTTGAATGCTAACCATTCAAACAGCATGATTTGGATCACACCGGTTGCAACAACGCGTACCAAGTGAACGCCTACACGGAGCTCGCGATTGTGTACAATGACATCTCGCCATTGGAAAACCATCACTCAGGTTTGCCCCTGTGAATCATTCAGAGGATCTAATTGGTTATCACTACCAGCCGTCCTGTTCACGCTTCTTAAGGACCCAGAGCTGAATGTGCTGGCTGGGCTCACAGACGTCCAGTTCCGGGAGGTCAGGAAGAATGTAATAACGTGCATCCTTGCGACGGACATGGCGAAGCATGGCGAAATAATCGCGAAGTTCAAGTCCCACGCCGACAACTTCAACTTTGACGACCCAGCCCAACGTCAACTGGTATGTCTTCGCCTTCGTATATTCCTTTTTTTTTTCAATTTGATAACTCACGGATGTCTCTGTGAAAATAGCTGCTCCAAATCATCACAAAGTGCTCCGACATATCGAACGAGGTCCGCCCAAAACACGTCTCCGAGCCTTGGGTCGACAACCTTCTGAACGAGTTCTTTAATCAGTCCGACCGCGAGAAGGCCGAGGGCCTCCCCACAGCGCCATTTATGGACCGCGAGAAGGTGACGAAGCCTAGTGCGCAAGGTATGCCGCCGCGTCTTTCCCAGACGCCAAATTGATAGTAACTCATTGCTTGAAAAGTCGGCTTTATCGGGTTCGTCATGATCCCGCTGTATGAGCTCGTGTCAAAGGTCCTGCCGAACATGGACGGCCCAGTCATTCAACCTATCCGCAAGGCCCACGAGTACTATAAAGCGATGCTTGACAACGGGGCGTCGAAGTGATGAAGATGGCGGTGCGAGTTTAGTTAAACAGTGCCGTATGTGTGTTCTGCAACCGTGTATATGCGTCTTCGGATCCTACACTCACTCTTCAACTTCCGTCCGTTTCTCTTAATTCACCTGCGTGTGTCGCTCCTGGTCGTGCTAGTGCTCCTTAGATTGATTTCTGGTGTGAAGTAAAATGCGTCCGGGAATCTTGTAATATGCAAGATATACAGATGAAATAGATTTTATTGCGCTGAGGCAAGCATCATGTCTTCAAATTGCGAAAGCAAAAGTGTAGTTGTTGACATAAACTAAGCAAGGCGACGATGACGATGTCGAGAAAATATGCATTATTGAGAAGGTGAGGGTGGACATCAAAAGCGAAGGCATAGCTACTCACAGTCTTTATGGGTAGGGCGAAAAAGAAGCAAAAGGGAACTTAACGTAAAAAGTATACTACAATAATAAGCAGGTTGGAAATTGGATGTCAAGAAGTAAAGTCCTTAATTAAACATACGCACGTCCCGGCCTCGCACGTCCCGGCC
>JADGJL010000882.1:0-12479 GCA_027600665.1 Irineochytrium annulatum
GGGTGGGCCATTGCGGATATTGTCGCAGACGATTCGAAACGAAGGGGTTATGGGGTTATACCAAGGTCATCTGGGCACGTTTTTGAGGGAGAGTTTTGGCGGCGCGTCATGGTTTGGGATGTACGAGTTTGCGTGCAAGCGGATGATTGATGCGAAGGGTGAGCGCGAGGGCGGGCCGGCCGGAAGGGTGTATGGGAAGGATGATTTGAGCGCAGGGCAGCTTATGTTTGCGGGCGCGTTGGCCGGGATGGTATGTAATGGTTTTTATGGTAAAGTAGGCAATATCTTGGGCTAATGTCACTTTGCCCACTCCTCATCCTTAGACCTACAACCTCACTCTGTTCCCGGCTGACCTCATCAAGTCGCGTCAGCAGATTATGGAAGTGGGGCCAAACGTTCGGAGCGGGTTCGGGCAGATCGCGGCAGATATATGGCGGGCGCAGGGGGTTAAAGGGTTCTACCGCGGTTGCGGCATTACCGTTGCGCGGTCTGCTCCGACAAGCGCGGTTATTTTTGGGTCTTATGTAAGTTTCTACTTCTATAATTGTTGGCTATATCATTCTGACGTGGTGTCATTGTAGGAATGGATGTGCCGGCACATTGCATTTTAACGAAGAGGGGTTTTCCATGAAGTTGGGACACACAGCAGAGTTCTTCGTTCCTTACCAGGCGACATCCGCGCCATTTCCTATCGATTCATTCACTTCATGCAGCACTGAAGCATCTTCCTTTTTAATCAACAATAATAGACTTAATGATGTTTATTCCAAGTGCGGATATTGGACGTTGAATTATTTTTAGTGTCTTGGCGAAACTACATCCGATGCGGCCCGGCGCCGAACCAAGGTGCTCTGCAGCTGTAGTCTCTGAAGAAGCAAACAATGCAGTGTTCACACTTGTGAGTTATGAGGAGGCAGTGAATATGACAGGCAAGCTGGTTGTCGTGAGGTGAAGCTACAGTGCTTTT
This sequence comes from Irineochytrium annulatum, assembly GCA_027600665.1. Classification (NCBI taxonomy): domain Eukaryota; kingdom Fungi; phylum Chytridiomycota; class Chytridiomycetes; order Chytridiales; family Chytridiaceae; genus Irineochytrium; species Irineochytrium annulatum. Next base: position 968 of record JADGJL010000882.1, read on the forward strand.
GAATTGGATTCGAACAATCCGTTGTCCTTTTCAAAGAAAAGAGAAGAAATAAAATCCCCGCCTTATTTATAAATATTCTTTAATCCAGGTAAATTTCCGTATATGTGATTGGGGGGGCATTGGGGAGGCTGGCAAAATCTTTCCGGCTTCTACGAACGGTTGCACAGCCCAGCCAATTTTCGCTCGCCTGAGAGGAAGGAATCGGAATAGTCGTAGCATAACGGCCGTCGACGGCGCCTGAGACGACGGACGACGCCCAGTAGGAGGCCCTGAGGCGACTATACCTCCCAGACACCTCGACACCCTCCACCCGTGCATTAACGTCCCCGCGGCCCCATGTCTCACCACCCCACACAGCCGCAACCGCAACGCCGCCGGGGATCCACATCCATGAGTGGCTCCACCATCAACCTGCAGCCGAGGCGTCAGGGATCCGCCGGGAGCGAGGGAATCATGGCGCCGGGTTACCCGGATCGGGGCGGCACAGTGGGAGCCGGCGGGGGTGGGCCTGGTGGCGGGATCGGCGCCAGGACCCCACCGATGATGGAACGGCAGGGATCGACCGGGACCACGACGGCAACTGCAGGCCTGAGCTATCAGGAGGATGGCGAACGGGGTTCAGCTGGGATGGACGCGAAGCGGAGGGCTGGTGGGAAAGGATCGCCGCGGCCCCACCACGCCGCGAGCCAGCGCCAAATGCAGACGTCCTCCAGTTCCCTGGAGGAGAGCGCGCCAACGGGTTCGGAGGCCGAGATTGGACGAAAGTTCTGCATCAACCCACCGCAGGTCACGAACCCGACCGCGAACGCAAACAAGTATCGGAACCAGAACAACGAGCCTTTGGTCGTAGGGGAGCCGTGGATGCGGAAAGGCATCATGTCGTGTTTAATGGCGCCGTATCTGGCCCACTTGGCGATGAAGGAGAGGCGGAAACGGCAGAGCGACCGGCCATTTGTGGATAACACCATTCGCACGGCGCGGTATACCGTCTACGACTTTATCCCCAAGCAGCTCTTTCTTCAGTTCTCAAAAACCGCGAACGCTTATTTTCTTTTCATCGTCATCCTTCAGGTAACTACCTAAAGTGGTACTACTTCAAGGTGCTAACGTGGATGCTTGCAGCTCATTCCGGATCTCAGCCCTACGGGCCAATACACTACCATTTTCCCCCTCAGCGTTGTGGTGATCGTGTCGATAGCACGCGAGTGCTATGACGACTGGAAGCGGCATAAGCACGATTCGAAGGAGAACAACTCTCCCGTCCGCCGCTTGGTGCGCCGCGCTGGCGGTCGAGGCAATCTTTACGCGACAGCGAAGCGGCGGTCGAGCGCTGCGATGGAGATGAGCAGCTACGACCCCTCGAGCGGCTTGACGTGCTCGTGGGAGGATGTTACCTGGCACGACCTGCAGGTCGGGGACGTGGTGTCCGTCAAGGACAAGGAGTTTATCCCGGCGGATTTGATTGTGCTTCAGACGTCTAGCCCAAACGGCGTCTGCTACATCGAGACGTCGAACCTAGATGGCGAGACGAACCTGAAGCAGAGGCAGGCCCTCAAGGCGACCAGCGACGCGATTGTGGATGTGGAGGCGCTTGGACGTTTCTCTGGTTTGTATTTAAACCGGCGTGTTTATATCTTTGTCTTACGACCGTTTTAGCGATCGCGTACACGGAACCTCCTTCGGGCGACCTTTACGCCTTCGACGGCTACCTAGTCGAGGGCCGATCTCGCTACCCTTTGTCCGTAAACCAGCTTCTTCAGCGCGGCGCGACGCTCCGGAACACGAAGGAGATTTTTGGTGCGGTTGTCTACACCGGAGAGGAGTCCAAGATTCGCAAAAACTCGAACTCGGACGTCAAAACGAAGGTGCCCTCCCTCGAGCGCCAGACTAACCGCATCATCGTCGCCACTTTCCTCATCCTCATCCTCCTTTCCACCTTGCTTTTCCTTGCCTTCCTCAATTGGGACCTCAATGAGAACGCTCAGGGGAGGCGCCACTGGTACCTCAAATCTCTCCTTTACGGCCCGAAGCAATACGTCATTGCGTTTTTCTCCAACATCGTGCTTTTCAACGCCTTCATCCCGATCTCGCTTTACGTCACTATGGAGATTATCAAGTTGTACCAGGTGTACTTCATGAACAATGATCTCGCCATGTTTGATGAGGAGAGGGAGATTCCGTGTGAAGCAAATACGAGCACCTTGAACGAGGAGCTCGGCCAGGTTCAATACGTCTTTAGTGACAAGACGGTAACTATTTGTTGTTTTTGCGTACTCGGTTACCTGTGCTGACGACAAACCAGGGCACACTCACGGAGAACTTGATGGAATTTCGACTGTTTAGTGTCGCCGGCCGTTCATGTCGGCACTTCTCTCTACCTGAATTTCCCGGCTCGATTTCATCCGATGCCCTTCTCGCCGAGCTCGTCCAGGCGCGCGCGGCGGGTCTCCGCCTCTCCCCCGAACTTCAGCAGACGTTCGATTTCCTTGAATCCGTCGCCCTCTGCCAGGGTGCCGTCCCTGACCACCCTGACGATTCCCCGCCAGCGAACCCCGGTGGCCTTAGCACGGTCCTTCGGCAGTCCGCCTCGGACTCATCTATCGTGTACCAAGCCTCCTCAGCAGACGAGGTGGCTCTCCTCAGCGCCGCGCGCGACCTCTTCTTTACCTTCAAGCGGCGGACACCCGACACCGTCACCCTTAATGTCCTCAACGCTCGGGAGGACGTCAGCTATACCATTCTCGACACGATAGACTTCACCTCGGACCGAAAACGTATGTCCGTAATTTACCGGTATCCCAACGGTCGGATAGTCCTGTTGTGCAAAGGCGCCGATTCGGTCATCCTCTCCCGCCTCCAACCCGCCGACCTCGTTTCCCGCGAGCAGGCAGCCATCAATCGCCGCACCCTCGCCGACACGGGCACTTTCGCGTCCAAGGGCCTCCGGACACTATTGTACGCGTACCGGATCCTGGACGAGCGGGAGTACGCCGACTGGGCTTCGCGGTACGCTGACGCCTCCGCGGCGATCCAGAACCGCGCCGCAAGGGTCGCGGCCGTTGCGGAGGAGATCGAGCAAGGCCTCATGCTGCTCGGGGCTACGGCGATCGAGGACAGGCTGCAGGGTGGCGTGCCTGAGACGATCGAGAAGCTCCGGCGCGCGGGCGTTAGGGTGTGGATGCTGACGGGCGATAAGACGGAGACTGCCGTCAACATCTCAAACACGTGCAAGCTTATCCGGCCGGACTCGGAAGTGCTTATCGTGAAGGAGGACGGGAAGGGTGGAGGGAAGGAGGAGGAGGTTGCGGCGATCGGGAGGAGCGTCGAGGATGCCGTTGAGCGGTTCCGGAAGGTTAAGGGCATAGGAAGTGGCGGCGGGGGCGCGAGATCGCCCGACGACGCGTACAGCAAGCATGCGGGCGGCGAGCGGACACACGTTGTGGCCGTGATCGAGGGCCACACGCTCACGCGGTTACAGGCGCCGGACGGCGCGGACGACTCCAGTCAGAACAGCGAGAAGTCGGGCCACAATGCCCGGCGGGAGGCCGTCCTGGAGCGGTTTCTGGACCTGGCCGTTGTGGCGGACAGCGTCGTGTGCTGCCGGTTCTCGCCGGCGCAGAAGGCGCTCATGGTGAGCAAGGTGCGGCGGAGACTTGCGGAGCAGTACCGATGTCCGACGGGGGCGAGTCCGCTCAAAGTCGAGCTGGAGGGCCGACCGAGCGCGGCAGCGCGGTTCTGGGCCGCCGTCACGCTGAAGCCGAGGGAGAGCGGGGTCACGCTTGCGATCGGTGATGGTGCGAATGACATTCCCATGATTGAGAGCGCGCACGTCGGTATCGGGATCACGGGGAGGGAGGGTTTGGCGGCTTCTAGATCGGCGGATTACGCCATTGCGAAATTCCGATTCTTGCAGGTTGGTGCACGTTTTACTCGGTTGGTCGAATTGTGGTCGTTAATACTTCTGGTTACAGCCTCTTCTCTTCGTCCATGGTCGGTGGTCTTACGTGCGAAATTCGCTCTTTACGTTAGGAACCTTCTATAAGGTATGCTATTCGCCTTTGTTCGGTTGTCACTTTGATTCTAAATCACAACCTTCAAATAGAACGTTGCTTTCTATGGGACGCAGTTCGTCTTTCAATACTGGACGGGCGGGACAGGCACGTCACTTTACGAGAAGTGGACGCTCGCTATTAACAACGTCCTCTTCACCTCTATCCCTGTTGTGATCATCGGCATCTACGAGAAGGACCTGAACCGGAGTACGCTCATGGCCGTCCCTGAGCTTTACCGCTACGGCCAGCTAAACCAGGGCTTCAACTTCCGCGTTTTTTTCCGGTGGATGTTCCAAGGCGCCCTTCACGCTATCCTCGCCGTTGCCATCCCCGCTTGCTTCTTCGGCGGTTTCTGGCAACCCGGCAGTGTTGACTATATCGCCCCCTCGGGGTTGGCGGGCCTCCCACAGCTGTTTTCCCCCGGTATCAGCGGCTCCACCTGGGTGCGCGAAATGTTCATGTCGGACGGTTCAGGCGCGCACCAAGAGACGTCGCTGTACGCGTTTGGCACGATCTCGTACACCATCTCGATCATCTTCTGCACTGTCAAGGTCCTCTACATCGAGTCCCATAATTGGACGGCCTGGCATCACGGCGTCACGATCGTTACGTTCGCGCTCTGGGTTGTCTACAACGTCGTCTATTCGGAACTCTACCCGCATTTCGGCCAAGACTTCGGGTACGAGTACAAGGGTCTTTTCTGGGTCATCGGTCATACCCAGTTCCAGTTTTGGGCGATCGTCATCCTCGCAAGCCTGATCGGGATCTTCTTTATCGATCACTGGGTGAAGTCCATGGGATGGCTCGGCAGGCTGCTCAGATGGGGGCGGCGCGGGGGCAGGGAGATGGACGGGAACGGGAGCGCGGTCGGGATGGTGGACGCCGAGAGGGTTTCGAGGATTGCGGAGGTTGAGAGGGTCAGGGCCGATGACATGGCGACGACGCATTCTGGGAGGGCGGTCAAGTACCAGATGGCGAGAGAGGACGCCGCCATTGCGGCTGCGAGCGCGATCGGGGAGCATCAGTGGGAGAAGGAGGTCGAGTGGTGGCAATGCTGGGAGAGGGCGCATAAGGTGACGGCGGATTTAGGGGAGGAGGACTAAATTTTATTTCGCTCTTCGTGGGGTTGCTGGTGGTTCTTTTGCACGTTTGAGTGGTTGCATGGCCGACCAACTTTAATGGACAATATCTCCTTTGTTTAGTTATGTCATCTTAACGCCGGGGAGGTTTATTTTGTAGTCCACTTCCCTAGTGTAATCTCGAATATGCACAAGTTTATTTCCGGCGTAGTTTCCCGATTTCCTCTTCCTTGTCGATTATTTTTAACATTTTGGGTTTTCCTTTGATACATGCGACCTTCTCCTTTTGTTTCCTAACCCGTTACCCCAACTCCCTTCGCTTTTGTCTTGTTTCTGATTTCTCCTTCACTTCGACTGCGTTTATGGCTTTTGTAGCTCTCGATATTTTGTCTCATTTTTATTCCATTTTTCCCTTCGCCCCTACAAGTACCTGGCAATGTCGCTTACATTTTGTTCTCCTTCTGTTTATCACGTCAAAAATAGATTTCGCTTTCGTCATGAATCCTCGATACTTTCACCACATAAGGCCTCACCTTGCCTGCTGCATCTATTATTATCGCCCTTAGACTTTTCTTTGCGATGATATATTAATACAGTCTGTGCGAGTACGGGACTTACACTTTGTTCGGGATATGAAAAGCACCTTCCGGCTGTTGGTGAGAGACCGAGCGTGCTGTGACAGATGCCAGTTGGGAGGTCTTGGCTTCGCACTTGTGCTGCCGTCAGCTCGACGTAGTCCAGAGTCTTCCTGGCGTTCCTTGTTCACGTTTACGATTTCTTCGTCAGTTGCTTCCTACGCACGGGCTATACATGTAATATTTGGTATATTTTCCCCACGCAGACAAAATTGTTGAACAGGTGCCTCTCGGATGCAATATGCAATCACGCAGTTAAAAGCCGGAAGTGCGCCCCAGCCATGCATGCAGAGAAAATAAATGTATGAATAAGTGATTCAATGCAATATACTCACCCGCAGTTAATGATGTAAACTGCATCCCTGCCGAGCAATCAACGAACAAGAGTGTATGTTCAAGTGACTACGTTTCTAATGCAATATGGTATCCCGCAGATGACAACGTAAACGCATCCCGTCCCAGCCTACTGAAGATAAAATAAGGGGATGGGACCCCGCCTTGGCCCTACGCACATTTCGTCCCTTCCACCTCCTCTCAGTTCCCTCCTTTTTACACAATCAACCCCCAACGCCTCCCCGTAAACAGGATGACAAAGACCGCGTGGATCATGCCGGGGATAAAACCCTGCCATACTTTCTGTAAGCCCATAGACGGATGGTAAGAAATGCGAACACATACCAGCATCGTCAAGAGCACATTGACCCAGAACGACAAGCTAAAACCGCGACGGAGGAAGACACCCAAGGGCGGGAGGAGGATCGCGATGAGGATCTGTGAGAGGGGAGGCGTTAGTTTCGACGTTGTCAACTCTCTGACGCGCGGTAGGTCGAGAAGGAAGGAAGCACTGACATCGAGAAGCTGGTTAAGGCTGCACATTGTTCGGGGCGGCGGCCGTGGGAGGAGGAGGAGGAGGACGGGGCGAGGTAGTGCGGTGAGGACTCGACGTGGAGGAAGGAGGAGTGCGGGTCGGCCGAGGACATTTAAAGGATGGAGCAACGCGGCGCTGACGACAGTGGAGAGCAAAGGCGTGTTGTGGAGGATTCAAGATGGATGGCTTTTTTCCGCGACAATTGAGAAATGGAGATGGGAGACGTCCAGGCGGTGCGGTCGGCCCAACGAGTACCTCGAGTTCGGGTGCGTCTTACGCCGTGTATGCTTCTTCGCTTTGCTGCTCTTCTGCATCTCTTCCTCGCCCGTCAGTGCAATATCCACGAGTACGCACTGAAAATATACATCACGTCGTGATATTATATGCGTACATATGACCAGATTCTTCTTCAAAGTCCTTTATTCCGCCAGCACATAAAATAAAGCAAAATATACAAGTCCAATGCAGTACATCAATCAATACAACTAGCAGCAAACCCACGATCCAAGTCGACCTCCAACCTTCTACACCATCCCGCCGCTCCCCAACGTCTCAGGCGTGCACAGGATAACATAAAGCGCGTGAATTATCCCTGGGATGAACCCGAGGATGGTCAAGATGACATTGATCCAGAAGGCGTTGGAGCAGCCGCGGCGGAAGAAGACGCCCAGTGGGGGCAGGAGGATCGCAATGAGAATCTATAAGAGGGGCCATATATGTAAGGTTAGCACGCTCTTTGGAGGAAACGGGAATGAGGGGACGGACCTCGAAGAATTGTTCGCAAGTGCACATGGTTGCCGGAGGGGTGGTTTGGAGTTGGGACGGGTGGGAGGCTGGGCGAGGTGCGCGACGTGTGGCGTGTGGAGGAAGGAGGGACACGGGCGTGAGGGACGACGAACGCGGCCCGGATCTTTATAGATGATGACGGCGTGGGGCGGATGGTGACGACGGTGGAGGGAGCGATGGTGGAGGAAACGCAAACATGACCCTTTCATCATCTTATTCAGTGACAACAGATGAACGCAATGCCCGGATAATTACGGTGAATGGGGAGCTACTTGACTGTTCAACAAACTATGAAGGGATCTTAATTTAAGCATCAAGTAGCTCGCCGTTTCACGCAATTGCGCTCGCTTCGCGTCTATCCTGACAACTTGCGGCCCTGACGCTGTGACTGATCGAATGGACGGAGAAGTGGAGGGGGGTTTAGATTGGTTTTTGTCTTGTCCTCGCTCTTTCATCGTCAATACGAGAGAATGAAAGATGAAGGTCTTCACAGACGCGTTAGCGATTGACGCGTCCTTTTCCAAAGAACAATAGCGAGTTACAAAGGTAAGGCTAGTTTTTAAGAAAAAAGGGAAAGAAACGGCGCTAACAGGAGCGAAACGATTCGAAGCAGAGCAGGCCCAGAACTAAGTTAAGCAAAGAGAAAGAAAGTAAAAGCAAGAACGTAGACTTCAAAAATAAAGAAGTACAAGTAAGGAAAGTAAAAAAAGACAAGTGTGCAAAAACATAAGAATTGAAGAAGACAACTAGGACAACAAGACAAGTCTTCGGAGCCGTCACATTCAACCTCCTATTTTGAACGGTATACACGCACTACGCAAACTTTGCGTCTAGAATCCAAGTTGTAGATACAACAGGAAGAGGGGGAGACTCGATTTCCCACTCCCCAAACGTCCATTCACACTTAGTGCGCCTTCACCACCTTCTTTTGCATCTCTAATTACGGTGGCGGCCCTCTCGCTCTCGTTCGTGTGCGCCGAGCTCACGCAGGTTAAGACATTTGGAGAAAAAGAAATGGGAGCTCGGAGCCATAAAAGGACGTGGCAAAAGGAAGTTAAGTTAGTCAGAGCGGGGTATGATAAATAAAACAAAGAATGCCATCCTCCGTTGTACTCTGGAACGATGCCGGTCGAGCAGAGAGACCGCGGTTGAGGAAGTGGATCATAGCGAAGACGGCGAAGGTAATAAAAGCAAACATAGGTAGATGAGCCACTGGAGCAATTGGTTGTCGTCAGGGTAGATGGCTTAGAGGACCTGCAGGCGACGTTGACAGGCGGATCGACACGGCCGCCTCGCCACGACGCTCGCCTGTCCCCTATCGCCATCGATGCTGTCCATGACGAGGTTATAGTGCGGCACCAGGCCGGCAACGAACTGCGTGCGCCTCCGCATGACGTGGGGAAAGTCGAGGCTCCACTTGGTCGCGTTCCGGATGAACGCGGCCATTGTAGCTTCGAACGTTCGGACGAAGGGCGGGTTTGCCATCGCGAACCGGAGCAGGTGGACTCGAAAGCGTTGGCCTCCTTCGCCCTTGGCGCGGCCATGCTGCTATGAGGTTCAGCTCGCGAGAACGGTCCGGGGCCTCGTGCAGCTTCTGTTCCCTCTTGACGAGGGCGCACAAGTCGTCGCAGTGCAGGGTCTGGCTGAGTTCGGGGCAGGGTGCGAGGACGAGAGGGCCGTCCTGGCCAGTGCGGGTAATCATAAAAAGCACCGTTACGGGAGAGATGGGTGAAGTCCGAGTTGGCGTTGACGTGGTGATTGGGAGTCGTCGTGGCACTCGCACTCGCAGGGTTGCCGTTTGGCCAATTCAAGGAGATTTGACAGCAATGTAGGGGTGAAGGAATGAGGCGTTTCCCTTGGTGCTTTGTTGTGTCAATCTGACTCATCTTCCAACAATGAAGGGGTGAAGGAATGAGGCGTTCCCTTCGTGCTTGTTGTGTAAATCTGAACTGCCGCCGCAAACAAAGTGGAATTGAACATATAAACTCCCATAATCCGCATCTACTCTGCAGCGAACAACCCATCAACGATGCCTGCCTCGAGCCCCGACCCGTCGATCAGTCTCATCCTGGAAAAGATAGAAAAGATGGAGCGAAAGATAGAAAAGATGGAGCGAACGGACGAGATGAGGACGGTGCGAATGGACGAGATGGCCGTGGACATCCGCTTAATTGGTGAGATCTGAAAACTGCTTGGTTGACCTTGCCGCAATGCTTAACTTTATTCGTCCCAGGACAGCCGCGCGACGGACTGCAGCTGGCCAAGGCTGGGGCTCCGCAGTACGCGAGCAACAGCACCATAGCAAACGCGGGCAATGCGGCCGCCAAGTTGCTTCCACCGTCGGCAAAAGGGTTTATTTCTGTTCTGGTGGTATGTCTTGCCAAATTTTTTGAAACAATGATCTGATCGCTCCTTAATTTTAACAGTCAAGTAACTCCCCGTTTCATGTCATTGCCCGGCGCTTCACATTCATCCTGATCATGGGCATCGTGGCCGTGATCGTGTTGCGCCTCGAGGGGGTGGCTGAAGTGTGGGACGGGTTTGGCTGGGGCTGCCGTGCCTTATGTACGGGAATGTTGGCAGCCGTGGGAGGGTTTATGCTCCTTCCTGACGTGATTGAGGCGTCGTATTGCCTTAATGACGCAATAAAAGAAGGTTCGGAAACTCGCCGCGTGATTGTGGCGGCGGAGGCGGCGACGAAGAAGGCTGGCGCTCGGGCGCGTCAGTTGGAGATGGAGGCGCGCGAGTTGGAAATGGAGGAGCACAGGGGCCGCGCGCGGGTGCGACGGGCCGACGTCCAAATACAGGAGTGGGCTGCGCTTGTGCGGGAAAATGCTGCAGAGCAGAATTACCTGGAGAAATTAAAGGAGCTGAAAGTCAAGGAGAAGGAGGAGAAGCTTGAGGACAACGAGAGGAAGCTGGAAGCGAACCCGACCGGTGGTGAGGGCGGAGAGAGATACAGAGAGAGCCTTCTAGACATCGAAGGAGATATATTTGATCGCGAGGATCCTTAAATTGTTAAATTGTTAATCCACAACTCCAATATATCTTCTTTGAAGTGGTATGATGGCACATATTAGGATAGCGCAACTTGTGCGCAGTCCTCAAAAGAATTTTCGGCAAGCACCTTGAAAGCGTAATGGTGGGCATCGCAGATCGATAATCCCCGAGACCATCTCCTAACCCGCGCAATGCAGGAGCAAGACCTTTCGGCCGTCCTCTCCGACTCCCAAGACGCCGGGATGGCGGAGTACCAGGTGGAGCCCTCAAACGGCGCCCCCGGTGTTCGTCCGGCCTCGCCATCCAAGGATCTGGCCCCAGGAACCGAGGACGCCGGCGCCGCCCCTGCCCCCGCTGTTGGTGGTGGTGGAGGAGCCACGGAGGGCCACTACAGGCGGGCCAAGAGCCCGCCGTCGTATTCCTCATCGTCGGCGAGGATGCGCACTCCTTACGAGCGACCGCCCGCCGAGACTTCCTACAGGAGCAGTGGAGGCGATGGTGGGGATTACCCGGGCGGTGGATCCGGTTACAGGGGTTCGGGCGGTGATGGGGACGGCGCGGGACATTCAAAGTATTCGGCGGGCAAGCGATCGGACTCGAGGCCGTCGAGGAGGGAGTGCAGGGTTTACGTTGGTAACCTGGCGTACGAGGTCGGATGGCAGGATCTGAAAGATTTCATGCGAAAGGGTTGGTTTTATTTTTTGTTGCGTTGCTTTCGGGCTGGAATCTCACTGCTGTGCTTCTGCTTTCGCAAAATACACAATCAGCCGGCGAGGTCGTTTTCGCGGACATATTGACTCAGAGCGGCGGCCGATCGAAGGTACGGAGCTGGACACTCGAATTATTTTTTGACTTTATAAAGGGATGCGGCGTCGTGGAGTTTGAGACGGCGGAGGAAGCTCAACGCGCTATCAAGGATTTGAACGACACGCCTTTCCAAGGCCGCCCTGTCTTTGTTCGCGAGGTGGAGCGTCCAGGTTGATGCTTACATTGGCTGACGCGTTGGATGCAGGATCGTGAGCAGGAGGCGAAGTTTGGCTCCGGGCCCGGCCGTGAGCGCGACCACGGCCGGGCCCGGAGCCAAACTTCGCC